>JAOUQZ010087757.1:0-16683 GCA_028564935.1 Neosilurus hyrtlii
GCATGTAAAAGAACCATTGCTGATTTTCGTCAAGAGTAGGCTGCATAGCCATCAGCGTGTTTCTGCCCTGCGATGCCTGGCGAGCTGTCCGGGGTGTACTCTGCCCACGCCCAGAGTCGGCTGAGATGGGCGCCAGCCTCTCCACAGAAGAAGAAGAAGAAGAATGATGACAATAATAATAATAATAGATAAAATTTATATTATTATTGATTGAAGAATGATGACAATAATAATAATATGATAATCATAATAAAAAGAAAAAGAATGATAATAATTGATATTATTATGATTATATATTATATTATATTATTATTACTATGATCATTATTATTATCATCATTCTTCTTCTTGATATTATTATTACTATTATTACTATTATTATTGGTGTCATTCTTCAATCAATAATAATATCATAACAATACTTATTATAATAATAATAGACCTGTGACTGTCCAGGGTGTACTCTGCCCTCACCCAGAGTTGGCTACGATGGGCCCCAGCCTCTCTACGACCCTATAATAAATATATACATATATATTTTTGTAATAAATACATAAATAATAATAATAATAGTAATAATAATAATGACAATAATAAAAATGATAGTAATAATTACAATAATAAATATCATCATTATTATTATTATTATAATTATAATAATTATATTGTTGATAATGATGAAAATAATAATAAAAATGATAATAATAATAATAATAATAATAATAATAATAATAATAATAATAATAATAATAATAATAATAATAATAATAATAATATTAATAATAATTATAAAAATAATAATAATAATTAATAATAATAATAATAATAATAAAACAATGCAAAAAAAAGATAAATAATTACTGAAATAAGCACATATACTGCTAGCTAATTGTAAATGGTGGCTTAAATATGGCTAGCAAATTACAAAAATGGGCTAGTAACACTCCCTTAGCATTTGTAATATTTAATAGGACGTTTTAATACACCAGGAGAAAGAATAGTTTGCTAATTAATCATTAGGAAAATAGCTACAATAATCTAGTGTTGACGATAACTAGTCATGTTTGTATTCAAAGGGAAAGCAAGCTATGCATCTTGTTAGCTAAAATTTGGTAACTTAAGGCGTGTTTTGTTTTAAGATTGTCAAGCAATTTTTTGAATGTGTACCCTAATAGCATATTTTGCAACATTTTACAAAGGGACGCTGTATGGGTACTTAAGAACATACTAATTTAAACTAACAATTGATCTTTGATTCAGTTACACTCAAAATCATATAAATTATTTTGGCACTTCATGTTGAATCATATAAAAAATGAATGAATGAATGAATGATCAGATAATAGAGAAGTGTAAAATGTAAATGAAAATTATAAGATAAGAGAGGGTCATTCTCATGAAAGTGTAATTTCTAATTGCATCATCCCAAGGAATAATTACAGAAATATTTCAAATTACATACAAATAAACACTATTTCTGGAAAGATTTGAAGCTTTAGCTGAAATTTTTAATAACCTGTCACACCTGTCACAAAACCTCTGTTACATGAATAGAAAATGTATAAATTAAGCAAGAAATTCACTTACGGTCTGACAGGCTCAAACGTCTATTTCATGCCCTGACACTCTACACTGCTCTCTAGTGCCAATTGCATGCAAAATTAAAAACCTGAATTAGATTTGGACAGTGAATATATACCCGTGTGACAGAGTTGACATAGTTCTTGAGGACATAACTATAGCCACTTTATTAATTCAGCATTTGTGCACTTAAATAAAGTTGAGATAGGTGTTATGTTTTTTTTTTCTTTTCTTTATTATTTTTTTTTTTTTACATATGGACATATGGATGTGATACCATGTGATTTATACAAAACAGGAAAAAATGTGCTTTTTTTTTTAATAACTGGGTATATATAGACTGGGACATAAAATATGCATTTCTGTGAGAATGACCAGAGAAAGTGAGCTAGTTCAGTGTCAGTTGAGAAGCCAACCAATGGGCTTCTCTATCTATTTAATTGACCAATTATAAGGAAAGTATTCCAGATGGCCAGTGCAGCACTCAGTGGGAATTAAAATGGCAAGTTTATACATAATAATGTTGACACTGATGTGTCTATCCACAGTACATTCATATTATTTAAAGTGTAGCTTAAAATTTTCACTTAAATCATGCACTATATGTTTGAAGCATTTGTACATGCTCAAAAAAAAAAAAGAAAAAGAAAAAAAAAAACCTGATGTTCATTCAGCCATTCAGGAGCATTCAAGAGGATTTCCTTCCTGCCCAAAAAAGGCTCTAGATTCACCATGATTCTTACCTTCATTCATATAAATTCATTAAAAATTAAAAAACCTTATCTTAAGAAATGTTTCATATGTTCATCACCACAAACAAAATTGACTCCACTGTGTATTAAATAAATGTATACAAACGTTCTGATATATATATATATATATATATATTTTTTTTTTTTTTTCCCAAAGTGGTTGGACCTGGAACAAAGCACTCATTTCTCATAAAAAGCTCTAATTGCGTTAATAACAGTGCCCAGCCTGCCCTCTCTTTGTTGCACTCAGAGGACACAGGAAGCTAATGAGACAGTGTTATTAGCTTGCCACAGTGATTATCACCTTCTTTCAGCACCCTCTTAAATCTTTGTTCTGCCTCATTATTCACATTGTCTCCCCACAATGTGAACATTAAACAGAAGAATGCTGGTTACAGAGAGAATGAAGAGGAGACAGGAAAAAAGTCAAGTGCTCCCAGCTTTGTCCTCTCAGCTAAATTACAGTTATGTATATGTTTTTTTAGGTTTGGGACAATTGGACTGACCTATAAGAAATGAGAAAAGATGTAATGTAATGCAAATGTACTGCTCGAAAAGCAAGCGAATTATTCACTGCCCATGTATGGATAGAAATGCTTCTATTTTCTCACTTTCTGTCATCTTTCATTTTGTTCATTTATTTGAGTATTATACTGTACTGAGAACACATTTGAATGGTGGTAGTATGATGTTGTGAGGATGAATCTCATCAGCAGGTATTGGGAAATTAGGTAGATGGAACCAGTCTTAACCGAAAGTCTGTCAACATCTTAAGACTTAAGTCCAGGAAAGAAATTCACCTTCCAACAAGAAAATGAACCATTGTATGCTGCCGATACTATCATATATGGTGAAACTCTGGCTAGTTCCTCATGAAGATGCCTTTACATAAGCCATATTCTATTCCCAAATGACTGAAACTTCATACATTAGCTTTCAGTAAATTTATGTAAGTACACACACAATTTATCACACTTGGCTTTTGCTCAAATTCTAATTGCTTGGCTTTACTCTTGAGTCCCTAACAATGTATGTCTATGTAAATATATTTATTTATGTATAAGAATGGCAGCAAAATAGCAATATGGCCTTTGGAATACTTCAGCTGTGTCTCAAAGTGGGTGTAGCAAAAAGTCCGAGCAATGAGACAGATGTGCATTCATGTTCTTCTATACACTTAAATATGCACCTCTGCAATCATTCGATGATTCAGAGTTCATTAAAATGTGCCATATTCATCATTGTTTGTTTTTTGTGGTTATTTGCCAGTTTTGCAATAGATAGAAATGCTGCCTTGGTTATATCAATATTTAATTTCCCAGCATTTAAGATTGCCATAACTTCATTCATTTCATTTTCTGAACCAGTTTATCTTTTATTAGGCTGATGGAGAAACTTGAACCACCTTAGAACCTGCCCACATCGCCTCCCAGCCTCACCATGTGAATCATTAACCCAACCCCTCCAGTACTAACCTCTCTGTGGGTAAACCTCCCAAAACAACACCCCCCCACCTCCCCACAAGGAGCCCTTTTTCCCCCTGAAGCCATACTCTGGGGATTCAGGTTTATTGAAATGCAGCTTAGTTTTTGACCTGCAGCCCTCAAGCTATTCCACAGATAAAGCTAATATCGTGTATGTGATCAACCCTTTACAGGGCAAGGCTGCTAAGTGGGCTACTGAACTTAGGGACAATGCTTCCCCAGCACTTTCCCAATTTGATTAATTTTTCTGGGAGCTAAGAAAGGTGTTTGATCATTACAGTAAGGGTTGGGAGGCTACTCGGCAGATGTTAGCATTAACCCAGGGATCCCAGTCAGTTGCCGCTTATTCTATCAAGTTCCACACCTTGGCTAATGTGTGTGGGTGGGTCGAATCTGCATTAATGGGGATCCTCATGAAGGTACTTTCCGATCGTATGAAGGATGAAGTAGCTTCCAGGGATGAGCCCTCCTCTCTTAAGGAACTAATTTCCGTCTGAGGGAGAGAGATCAAGAGCGAGTGATTAGGCCCTGTAAGTTGCCTCTCCCCTCTGGTCTGTTTCCTTTAAGGGGGTGCAAGCTCATTCTTTCTGTCCCGCTCCCACAGTCTCGATAACTGCCCCCCCCCTCCTGCAGTGTTGGAGGAGCCCATGCAGCTAGGCAGAGCTCAACTGGATCCCCAAGAGTGTTGGAGAAGAGTGACCAACAAATTGTGTATCTATTGTGGTATTCCTGGACACTTCATCGCCTCCTGCCCCTCCACGCCAAGAGAAGGCTCATCACTGACAGAGAGCACAATGGTGAGCCAGAACCCCCCCAAGCTCTTCTCCTCATCGCATGTCTGTTCCTGCTAGTCTCCTCTGGGATTACAACACCGCCCCCATTCGTGTGCAGATTGACTTGAGTGCCAACGTCATCCATGAGGAATTAAGTAGACAACTCCAATTACCCTTCAACCCTCTTGCTTCTCTTAAGAAGATTTACACCCTGGATCACCTTCATCATCTCCGGTAATCACAGAGAGAACATCCAGCTATTTGTCAACTCTTCACCTGCCTCCCCACTAGTCCTGCCCTGGCTCCAGACACATAACCTCCACCTCGACTGGTGGAACACTGCTATCACCAGCTGGAGCCTTCATTGCCACACACATTGCCTCCTGTCGGCCCTCCCTCCCTTGGGAGGCCTCAAACCACCTCCTGCATCTCCTGACCTGTTTAAGATCACTCTTGCATACCATGACCTTGCCCCGGTCTTCAGTAAGGACTGGGCACTATCTTTACCTCCCCACCGCCCTTTATGACTGTGCCATTGACCTGCTTCCTGCCCCCCTCCCTATCCTCTACCTGCTTGTACAATCTGTCCCTTCCAGAGAAAGAGGCCATGGAGGCATATATCAAGGACTCCCTAGCCACTGGACTTATTCAACCTTCTTCTTCACCCCTGGGGGGCTGTGTTTTTCTTTGTAAACAAGGACTCATCTCTTTATCCCTGCATCGATTTTAGAGGGCTCAACGTGATCACAGTAAAAATCAAGTCACCTCCTTCGTTCATCGACCCTTTAATCGAGCCCCTGTGTCACAGAGAGATCTTTACCAAATTAGACCAATGTAATGTCTAAAACCTCATCTGCATCAGAGAGGGGGGACGAATGGAAGACCACCTTCAACACTCCCCTTGGTCAGTTTAAGTATCTGGTTATGCCGTTCGGTCTCACGAACACCCCAGTAATATTTCAAACCCTCATGAATGATGTCCTGTGAGACATGCTCAAATGATTCATATTTGTTTATCTCGATGACATCTTCATCTTCTCATGCTCCCTCGAGAAACATCAGCAACATGTTCATCACCTCAAACACCCTCTAGAGAATTGTCTGTTCATCAAGCTCGAGAAATGTGAACTTCACTCCAGCTTGGTCAGCTTCCTGGGATACGTAATTGCCAAAGGAAAGCTCCAACCAGACCTCTTCAAGATTCAAGCCATCACAGATTGGCCCACCCTGACCGCCACTTCATCAGGGACTACAGCAAGGTAGCAGCCACCTCACGTCGCAGGAGGACCAACCCAACGCCAAGACTGGGCCCCCCAATCATCTCTTTGTTCCAGATTATGCCCCCTCCCAGGTACTCCAGAGGGGACATTCCTCCAAGCTGTCCTATCATCCTGGAATAACCCACACCCTCCTCTTCCCCAAGCGACACTTCTGGTGGCCTAGTATGGCCAAGGATGCTCAGCAGTTCGTCTAGGCCTGTTCTGTCTATGCCAGAGGCAAGGCCTTTCATCAACCCCCCGCTGGTATGCTGCACCAGCACCATCCCCAGCTGCCCCTGGTCCCACATCACCGTAGACTTCGTCACCGGTCTACCACCCTCTGAGGGTAATACAGTCATTCTCACTATCATTGATTGTTTCTGTGCATTATGTGGCTCTTCCTAAACTGCCCTCTGCTCTCAAGACTGCGAATCTCCTTGTCCTCCACATGTTTAATCATCAACCCTACCACTGTGAAACTTAAACTACTGGACTCTCTTAAGATCCATCCCACATTTCATGTGTCTCTTCTCAATCTGGTGTTCTCCAGTGACCTCAGCCTTGAAATCGTACCCCCCCCCAGGGTCATCCTTCACAGTGTACAAGATTTTGGACGTCAGACCCTAAGGATGCGTTTTGCAATTTCTTTTGGACTGGGAGGAATATGGCCTGCAGGAGCAATCCTGGATATCAAGCAAACTCATTTTGGATGATTCCTTACAGAGGGATTTTCACTTCGAGTACCCGGACAAGCCTGGAAGGACGCGAGGAGGCGTCTGTTGAGGGGGAGGTACTGTGGTGACTGCATTCTTTTTTGGTTTACTTTTGTATTGTTTTCTTGTGTGAAGTCATTTAGATTTTTCAGAGATTTGGCGGCTCCTGCTGGCATGGGCTCCATCCACACCTGCACACCTGCTCTGGATTTCTGGCAATCACCACCAGCATTTAAACCCTGCTGGGAGGCTTCTCCAGTGCCAGAGTATTCTTGCTACTGCTGTGGTATCTCAGCCCGTTCTCTTGCAAACTGCTAATGTTTATAGTTGTTGTGGTGTTTTACCTACTAGCCACTAATCGCTGCTGTCTTTCCTTCCTTCCAGTGCCTCTACAAGCGCCAGCACTTCCACCCCATCTCTGCTACACAGACCCACTCTCTTCTGGGATTGTGCGCCCAGCCCTTCCGCCCTACCTCGGCCACACGGACACTCTCTCTTCCAGGATCACTCTCCCAGCGCTTCCACCCCACCTCTGCTAAGAGAACGCGGTCTCTTCTGGAATCACTAACCAGCCTCCACCACGGTTTTCCTCCATACCCCATGGACCGTGGTTCTTTTTTCTTCCACTCTACGCACTCAATAAACTTATTTAACTGCCTTTTTGCCTCTGGGTGTGCTTCTGGGTTCAAAAAATCCTACATTGGGTTATCCAACTTAACAGAAGCACTATTCATGCAAAAAAAAGGCTGGCAGTTGGAACGTCTGCAGTTACATTTGTTACAAAAATGTAGCACAAATATTTTAAGGACACAGAGCCAGCCCTCGGGGAGGGGCTAAAAGGCGAGCGCCTGGTGGTCGGGCTTCTGCTCCTGGAGCTCGGCCAGGCCCAGCCCAAAGAGGAGACATTGGTCCACCCTCCCATGGACTCACCACCTGTGGGAGAGGCAATGGGGTTGGGTGCAATGTGAGCTGGGTAGCAGCCGAAGGCGTGGGTTTTGCCGGACCAATCCTTGGCTACTGACTCTGGCTCTTGGGACATGGAATGTCACCTCTCTGGCAGGGAAGAAGCCTGAGCTGGTGCATGAGGTTGAGAGATACCAACTTGATATAGTTGGGCACACCTCAACACATAGCTTGGGCTCTGGACCCACCCTTCTCGAGAGGGACTGGACCTTATTTTATTCTGGAGTTGATCATGGTGAGAGGTGGCGAGCCAATGTGGACATCCTTGTTGCCCCCCCAGGTGCCCATATGTTGGAGTTCTCTCCAGTGGATGAAAGGGTAGCCTCCTTCCGCCTTCAGGTGGGGGGATGGGTCCTGACTGTTGTTTGTGCTTATGCGCCAAATAGCAGTTCATAATACCCACCCTTTTTGGAGTCTTTAGGGGGTGTGCTAGAGGGCACTCCCCCTGGGAACTCTCTCATCATTCTGAGAGACTTCAATGCCCATGTGGGCAATGACAGTGTGACCTGAAAGGGTGTGATTGGTAGGTACAGCCTCTCCAATCTGAACCCGAATAGTGTTTTGTTGTTGGACTTCTGTGCTTGTCATGGTTTGTCCATCATGAACACCATGTTCGAACATAAGAGTGTCCATAAATGCATATGGCACAGGACACCTTAGGCTGTAGTTCAGTAAGCAATCCCTGAACCAGGTGGTGGACACCTGCAGTAAAGGGGGGCAGTCAAGCTGAAGAAGGAGGCCTATCAGGTCCTTTTGGCTTGTGGGACTCCCGAGGCAGCGGACGGATACCAACAGGCCAAACGTGCTGCAGCCCAGGCTGTGACCGCTACAAAATCTTGTTCGTTCTGCCTTGAAAAGGTTCTGGACCACCATCAGGCGCCTCAGGAGGTGGAAGCAGTACTCCACAAACACTGTTTACAGTGGAAGTGGGGATGTCATCGGCAGGTGAGATCCGCCCTAAATACCTCAAGGCTCTGGATATGGTAGGACTGTTTTGGTTGACATGTCTCTACAACATCGTGTGGTCATCGGGGGCTTTTTAGAAAGGGGACCGGAGGGTGTGTTCCAACTATCGTGGAATCACACTCCTCAGCCTACCCGGGAAAGTCTATTCAGGAGTATTGGAGAGGAGAATCTGGCCAATAGATCTTGCCAAAGGAGGATTTTGACCAGCTCTACACACTCTACGGGATCCTGGAGGGGGCATGGGAGTTTGCCCAACCAGTCCACATGTGCTTTGTTAAATTGGAGGAGGCTTTCAACTGTGTCCCTCGGGCTATCTTGTGGGGTGTGCTCTGGGAATATAGAATACCGGATCCATTGATATGGGCCGTTCGGTCTCTGTATTGCCGGAGCCAGAGCTTGGTCCGCATTGGAAACATCATGTCAAATTGGTTTCCAGTGGGGGTTGGACTCCGCCAAGGCTGCCTTTTGTCACTGGTTCTGATCCTAATTTTTATGGATAGCATTTTAAGGCGCAGTCAAGGTGTTGAGGGGTTCTGGTTTGGTGGCCATAGGATCTCGTCCCTGCTTTTTGCAGATGACATCCTTTTGCCTTCCAGGACTTTCAGCTCTCACTGGAGCGATTCACAGCTGAATGTGAAGCATCTGGGATGAGAATCAGCACCTCCAAGTCAGAGGCCATGGTTCTCAGTCGAAAAAGGGTGGAATGCACCCTCCGGGTCTGGAATGAGGTCTTGCTCCAAGTGGAGGAGTTCAAGTATCTCGGGGTCTTGTTTACAAATGAGGGAAGGATGGAGCAGGAGATTGACAGGCGGATGGGTGCAGCCTCTGCTGTAAAGCGGAGCTTGTACCGGTCCGTTGTGGTAAAGCAGGAGCTGAGCCAGAAGGCAAAGCTCTCAATTTACCAGTCAATTTACGTTCCTACCCTCACCTATGGTCACAAGCTTTGGTTAGTGACCGAAAGAACGAGATCGCAAATACAAGCGGCTGAAATGAACTTCCTTCGCAGGTTGGCAGGTCTCTCCCTTAGAGATAGGGTGCTGTCATCCAAGAGGAACTCGGAGTAGAACCGCTGCTCTTTCACGTTGAGAGGAGCCAGTTAAAGTGGCTTTTGATTAGGATGCCTCCCGAACACCTCCCTGGTGTGGTGTTTCGGGCATGTCCAACCGGGAAGAGACCGGGGGCCGACCCAGAACACGCTGGAGGGACTACATCTCTCGGCTGGTCTGGGAACGCCTTGGCGTCCCCCCGAAAGAGCTGGAGGAAGTGGCTGGGGAGAAGGAAGTCTGGACCTCACTGCTTAGTAAGGTAACTCTAGTTACTAGTAAAGTAACTCCCTCGCAACCCAACCCCGGAACAAGTGGAAGAAGATGAATGAATGAATGAATGTATTACTTAATTATAATAAATAAATAAAGCAGACCTATTTTAGAGTGCAACCCTCTGCCAAACCAGCTCATTATTCTCCTTATTACCATTTCTGCTGAACATTATTTTCACATTATTTCTTTTATTAAAAGTGACCATATTGACCTTCATTTAAATTTTAATTGAATTTAGACAAAAAAATTGCCTCTATCTCACAATGGTAAAGTATTTTTGACAAATCTTGGAGATAAAAGTTTGATATTGGCCTATGGTATATTGAATTAATTACATTTAATAAAGGGTTGACCACTTCTGGTAATGTCAGTTTAAACATGTAGGTACTGGATCTAGCACAAAGGTTGATGATTTTGAAGAGGAAATTAGTGAGAATTGTTCTGTTTCTTGAAGAGGGATAAAACACTCTATTTGCTGATCTGATAGCAGTATATTGTTAGTTACTGTTTTAGTTACAGACATATATGACTTTGGGGGATTTATTTTTTGCCGGATATTTTCAAATTTAACATCAAAAAAGTTCATAAAGTTGTCACTGCTATAAGTTGATGATCTGCACATTTTATTAATGGTCTTATTCCTAGTTAACTCTGCAACAATATCAAGTATCTTGGGGTATTTTTGTTATCTTCTATTAGATTTGAAAAACATATTGACTGTAATGTGCCCGTATCCTTGGCCCCTGGTAAGATTTTCACTCAACTTCTGTCGTCTGCCAAAATCTACGTCTGCCGAGTGGATGATTGCAAGATGGCCATTCGTACCACCATATTGTACATGTAATACATATTTACAATCTTCACTGATCATAAGTGGTGGAAATTCATTCTTTCATTAATTTTCTGAACCACTTAATCCCAATTACGGTGGCGAGGAGGCTGGCGCCCATCCCAGCTGACTCTGGGCGAGGGCAGGGTACACACTATACAGCTCATCAGGCCATTACAGAGAGCTGGAATTACATTATGTAATTTAGGATGCAGAACCTCCACAGGCCGAACCCACTGTACCAGAAAAGTGCTGAATTAATGGTACTGAGTGGCACTTTGACAAAAAGCTAGAGAACATATTGCCTTATCACTTGCTCCAAGAATGCCCTTCAGACATCACATATGTGCCACTTATCGTCACACCTCATTATCTGGGCCCATATTAATGTCTGTTTGTGTCGTTTTAATTCTTATCCAAAGAAAAGCAATAAAAAAAGACTTTGATTTACGTCACCATACATCTCACAGGAACTGTCACTAAAAGCCACTAAATCCTTGAACTGTCAATAAAACCTTGCATCCCCAGCCTTTCTTGGCTGAAGCAGCACACAGTAGCGAATAGCAGATGTCTGTATTCATGCATTGAAAATTTACTTTATCTAAGGTAAACATCTCAACTGATAAATCGATCCCTACATTATTTGTTTTTTTTTAATGATGTAATTCATGTGAAAGCCAATATTTCGCTTGCTCAGTCACATTCACATACACACGCGCACACACACACACACACACACACACACACACACACACACACACACACACACACACACACAGTTATTAAATTTGTAGATACAGTTATATAATTGTTAAACTATGGCACCAAGACAAGACTTCTAGACTTGCAGCTGTCTCAGGAGGAACTCTACAGTGGCATCAGTCATTGAGTAAGTGATTTTGTTATTTTTCTTCTTCTTCTTCTTAGAAGGCTTTCCCGTTTTCCCTTTTTATCTTTTCCTAATATATGTGTGTGTGTGTGTGTGTGTGTGTGTGTATACATACACAACATTGTGTGTAGAGTTCCCTACTGACCCAATGTTGTGTGTGTGTGTGTGTGTGTGTGTATACATACAAAACATTGTGTGTAGAGTTCCCTACTGACCCAATGTTTGTATTTTTTTTGTTTTATACTCTCAGGAAGAGATCTTATATCCTGCTTGATTTAGCATTAAACTATTATATCATGCTTTATTTAGCTTTAAGATCTACAATTAGCCTTAAGCTAGCAATATCTAACCTGAAATAGGAGTGTTTAAATACAAGATTGAAAGTAGAGTAGTGTTTATGCCATAAATTCTTAAATATAGGTGTAATATAAGTGGAATATGCAGCTTAATGTAATGGGCACTTAATCATATAGAACCATTGGCCCAAGCGTACTACTGAAATAACCACACTCAGACTGGGAGAAACATCACACAGTAAATTTATTGAAGATTACAGATCAGTCAGCCTGTCTAGAGGAATTATGGGAATGGGAGAACCTGTAGCAGAGGAAGGGTAATACTCTATTGAAGAGTATTTGGGGAAGAGGATTCTGGAGAAGAATACTCAGGGGAACAGAGAGGAAAAAACAGAGAGCCTGAGGGAGAACTAGGCCATGGGGAAAATTACCAATAGTGGACCTGAGTAGATTGGTCTCCGGTGTCAGGTTGAGTTTGAATAGATTGATCATGGGTAACAGCTGGAGACTGGGAAGAATTGAGAGTGGACCTGGACTGAAACCCAGAAGACTTAGACAAGGACCCTGTGGCAGATAGGAACTCCAGAAAATCCAGGAGGTCAGGATTAGCATGAGCCAAGTGGTAGTGGTAATGGCGATGATGATCAGATCTCTCCCTCCTGAAAAGGGCACAACAGGCTGACTGTGCTGGAAAACAAATTGAGATGGAAAAATATGCATGTCATGTGACTATATAATCCAAGAATATGTAATCCGCAATACAGCTTAACAATTAAATACGGAAACGCTCAAAGGCTCAAGGCCCGTGATATGCATCTATGTATATTGACAGTGAGGACACTGTAATACTAATGGTTAAAATGGCAAGATAAGATTCATGCAATTAGGGGGATTAAGTAGCATTGTCCCTATATTTTGCAGAATAATACACATATATTTAGAGACAATATAAAGTTGAAATAATACAAGAGAAAAGATATTTTTTTTATAAGACACCCAAATTAGCCTGAAAATATGGGAAAATTAGATGAAGAAAATGGGTGTTACCACAGGAAGGATGACATCACATTGAGGACGACAATTGAGGAAAGAATGAGAAATAGAAAATATGTAAAATAAGGTGGGAACATGGACATAATGGGAAATAACTTCCCAAGCATATTCAAATTAAAAGATGGTGGCGTCCAGAGACAATGTGTATAAAAGAAAGGGGAACTCAGAGGGGTTTTGGTGATTCTCACTTTGACACTGATGGGGTCAGACCTTAGAGATTAGCTACTCTCTCAGCATTGTATGTGATAAACTACAACTTTAAATAAAAAGTATCTTGCTTCTCATTATCTGCTCTATTGAGTTTAATCTGATTAAGTATTTTGAGTAATTATTGAATTATTGAGTATAAATTAAGAAACAACCAGATGAAGAGAGGATTTATTTCCACCCGGTGTATGTCCACTCAGCGAGGGCTCTGAGTTCCGGCAATACAGAGGGCAGAACATACCATGGCAGAATATGGTTGGATTCACAAGTGAAAGCTGTAATGTTACGATAGGACAGTACAATTTTGTCCTCACACATCTGTGAGAAAATAACCCAGAAATCTTTACTCTGGGTTGTATCTGCCACCTTGCAAATCTTTGCACAAAGTCTGTCATCAAACAGTTGTCTGTCCCAGTGGAAGATATTTTGGTATCTTCCTCTTCTTTGAGCACAGGTATCTTCATATGAGGTGTTAAGGCTGAGTATGTATTATTGATCATTCATTGCATCGTATCAGTTTATTTTTGTCAGGAACACTATCAGAGAGTTGTAATTTTTTTTTCTTTGTTTTAAAAATCTTTTCTTTTCTTTGTGTGTTTGTGCAGTTCCAAGAGGAGATAAAACTTTAAGGAGTCCCAGCTGTTTGCAGAGGTGGAGGAGAGGGAAATCCTGAAGTACTGCCCTACCAGATGGCTGAGCTTGGAAAGAGTCATCAACAGGATTCTACAGCAGTACCCTGCCTTCCTCTGCTACTTCAGCAGCCACCCTAATTGTGAAAAACCAAGCAGAGTGCAGAGGATCTTGGACCATCTGGAAGACCCCATGACAAAGCAGACCTTCAACTTTCTCATGTTCACATTGGCACATTGCCACTGCTGAATGACTTCAACAAAGTCTTTCAGGCTGATGGGTCAAGGGTGTGCTCTCTGGTGCCAGAAATGAGCAGGCTTCTCAAGAATTTCATGTGCAAGTTTGTCCAGATGCAGGTTATCAAGAGTGCTAAACTCACTGAAGTGGACTTCACTAACTGAGAAAACCATCTCTCCAACAATTTGCTGGCAGTTGGCATGGAGTATCGCCACATCCTTTCTGTATCTGATGACATTCCACCAGCTGCAGAGCATAAGTTCATGGCAGATGTCTGCTCTTTCTTTATTGCCTGTGTGAGGAAAATGCTGGACAAGTTCAAAAAGGAAAAAAAAATGTTGATTTGCAAATTGCATTTAACTCTATTCCTGCCACATAGCAGCCTGACATTATATGAAATGTGGAAGTATCAACAGGGGTTTAGAACTGCCATCAAGCAAAACCCTTCAATCACTGCCATCAAGCACTGTGTAATAATGGTGTTTATGTCTCTCGTGGTCTCTCTTTTGCCCATTGCCCTATTTGGGCAAATTGGTGGCCTGTACGGGGATCAAACACACGACCAAATAATAAATATATTATATAATAAATAATAAATGTTATTGATTATACCTATAGAACAGCAACTGTATGATTTTATGCACTATTTGATTATGGGATGTTTTATATAACTATTGTATGAAGAGTTTATTCACTGAAGTGAGTGTAAGATTATTTTATTCTGGCCATTCCACTCCATATGAGTATTGCTTGGTTGACCTTGAACACAGAACACTGGAAAAATGTCAGACCTTAAAAAGGGACAAAATGTCCATCCTGGGGTGTCAAGTACAGACCCGTCAGGTCAACTTGATATATGATGTCATTTCTCAAAAAAAGCCATAGTTAACAACGAGGGACTCAATGTATGAATCAGAGATGACATATATAATGTCATTCTGTAATTTCTTGGAAACAGAGTCAAAGGGACCAATCAGAGTCTAGAGCTAGAGGATGGTAGACCAATCAGAATGGAATGGGCACTATAAAAGCCAATGCAGAGCTGGTAGGTAGGGTCCGAGGTTTTTCTCTCAGAACTTCAATCGTGTAAATGATTGTCTGCTACTTTTTCCTGAAGTCTAAATAAACATTTGAAAAATCTGAACTGGACACTTTTTGCCACAACAAAGCAGATACTGTACTACGTCATTAGCAGCAACTTGTCAGAGATTTTGTGTTTGTTGGTGTTCTTAAGGTCCTCAGTTTAATTCTGTAAGTGCTGTAGAAACTTTATTAAAATAGCTGAAATTGCAACAATTGTCTTTTTAGTTACCTATAGGAACCCACGTTAGCATAGGGAGAACATGCAATATTGACACAGAAACATTCTTGCAGGGGACAGGGCCCAACTCAGGATCTTTGCTTGGGGGCAGGTATACTAACCACTATATCATCATGCCAACCCACTTGACTTTATTTTTTTGTTTATTTCACATTTACATTCTTATGGGTTTTTTTTTTGTTTGTTTGTTTTTTTTATTTTGTGGTTGGATTAACTGTGAATTCATTTTATCATTCTTGTTTAAATATGATGGGGTATTTTAACAGTGCAACCCTCACCCACGACCTTCCAAAATACAGGCAGCATATAAAGTGTCCCACCAAGGACACAAACATACTGGACCATTGCTACACAGTGGTAAAGGATGCTTACCATGCTGTCCCCCATGCAGCTTTAGGTCTATCTGATCATTGTCTGCTCCATCTCAACATACAGGCAGAAGTTAAAAGCTGTAAGTCTGTTGTGAGGACCTTGAATAAGTAAACAGGCGAGTCAAAGTTGGAGCTACAACCCTACTTTGAATACACTGTTTAGAGGGATTTTAAGCTGCTACCACATACATCAACGAACTCCCAACACAGTAATATCTTACATCAGTTTTTCTGAGAATAAGTGTGTGAAGACCATGATCTTCGGCACATCCAACAACAACAAACCATGGTTCACAGCTAAATTGAAGAAGCTGTGTAAGGCCAAAGAGAAGTTCTTCAGAAATGGAGACAGGGCCCTGTACAGGCAGGTCAGAAACAAGCTGAAAAAGGAGATCAGAGTAGCTAAGAGGTGCTAGAGTGAGAAGCTAAAAAACAGCCAATGATCCTGGGCCAGTGTGGAGAAGCCAACGGCACATTACCAGCTACACCCCCCCCCCACACACACAAAAGGAATATCTACACACCCCAACCCCCTCCCCTAAGACCCTAGACTATACAGAGGATCTGCAAACTAGATGTAATATGGCTCTATCAGAAGCTAAAAACTCAAAAGGCTCCCAGGCCCTACCATGTGCCCCCTTCCCGTCTGAGAATCTGTGCAGAACACCTAGCACCCATCTTCACCCTGATCTTTAACTGATCTTTGGAGCTGTGCGAAGTGATCTCTTGCTTTAAGTGCTCCACCATCATCCTGGTCCCCAAGAAGCCCACCATCACAGGGCTGAATGACTACAGACCCATTGTCCTGGTCATGGAATCCTTCGAATGACAGGTGTTGAGCCACCTGAATGACATCACAGGCACCCTAGTGGACCCCATGCAGTTTGCTTACCAGGCTAACATGTCAGCTGAAATCATCAACCTGTGTGCTAGATCCTGTACCTACATGTTTCTTTAAACAGATACTACCAGAAGTGATCAACCCTTTATTAAATATAATTAATTCTTCCCTTAGCACTGGTTATGTACCTAAATCCTTT
>JAOUQZ010087840.1:0-16677 GCA_028564935.1 Neosilurus hyrtlii
TATCTATCTATCTATCTATCTATCTATCTATCTATCTATCTATCTGTCTGTCTGTCTGTCTGTCTGTCTATCTATCTTTCTCTTGTGGTCAGCAGCTTATTTAACTGGCACTCTTTACCCTGTAATTGCATATCAGGCATTACATTTTAGACAGAAATGTATGTGTAATAAACTAAGAACAGTGCTAGCCTTTAGCCCCGGGTGTGTGCATGCTGAAAACAGATCGGTGTTAGCCATTAGCCCTGTGTGTGTGTGTGTGAGTGTGTGTGTGTGTGTGTGTGTGTGTGTCAAGTTCAAAGTATTTGGTATTCAAAGGTAGATTAATATGCATATAGGTGACCGTCCCATAAGAAAGAGCTCAGAAGAGAATATTAATGAACATAAATGAAATGCAGATTTGAAACTGGAGAGGAGTGCCCAGCATTCTGACATTTAAAGAGGAGAAAGTGAAAGTTTTTCCCTTTTTACTTTATTTCTTTCCATATGAGTGCAGTTTTGCGCTAATCTGTAATAAGAGCATTAAATAATCAGAAGAACTCTAAGAACCCTCTTTCTCCACAAGCCTGATATATTTCAACATTGCATACCATCAGAGAGGCTATGTAGGCTAGATCTTATGTACTGTTAAAATTTTTGTAGAGGCATTGTAGAATGTAGACTTGTTAAAATGCCCCTAACCTGCAATGGTAAAGAATCCTTTAAACAATTCCAGATCAGGATAATGATCCAGATCACCACCAAAATCTAAAGGAGTGTTACTTGGGCTTTACTCCACCCCTCCAAAGGAATTCATCAAAATCTGTTCATAGCTTTTTGCATAAATGCTATTTTGCTAATAAACAAACACACAAACCAATGCTGACAAAAGCATAACCTCCATGGTAGAGGTAATTATATACGTCCCTTCCAAAATTATTGACATATATTGCTAAATGCTAAACACTCATCACAATCAGTTTTTACAGCAATCATTTGCCGAACCGCTTAATCCTACTAGGGTCCCTGGGAGACCTGGGAGATCTCACCTGACACTGGGCGAAGGTGGGGTACACCCCTGAACAGCTGGCCAGACCATCGCAGGGCAACACATACAGCCATCCACAATCAGGCTCACACCTAGGGGCAAAATGCTAATCAGCATGTCTTTGTACTGTGGGAGCAAACACCCAAAATACCCAGAGGAAACCCACACCAGCACAGATAGAACATGCAAACTCTACACAGAAATGCCTGAGCCCGTGAATCAAACTCAAGATCTTCTTGATAATCACTACACGACCATACAAGCAACCAAACAAGCCTTAAAGACACTAAAATGAGAGTACACACCAACAATGCTTTTCCATGATTACAACATAATTCTTTTCCCAACAGCAATTTATTACTCGTTAAAATGTGCCAAATTAGCAACCTCACTCCTGGAGAGGTACACAAACATGGTCTCTATGAAGCTGTAAGAGGTGACAGTTGAAAAGCTCATGAGAGCTCATTACTAAGGAAAACAGGACCGTAAAGACACTCCACCATTTCCGTATATCAGCATGAGTCGAAAATTGAGTGTCTATATGTTTATATTAGGTTTTATGCAGATGAACTGGCTACTCTTTTCTATTGTTCCTATCGGGGGAATAATACAGTAATTATATAGATATAACATTGTAATATAGGATATTAGGATATAGGAAGTGTATAATGTATTATCCGTGCTTCTACTGCAGCTCATCCTTTACTTTCCTATAGCATCATGTTAAAAGTGAATGTAATTCATTCAATTAAATAAATGTGTCTATTTCGCCATTTCAGTAGAGGTCATGGTGGTGAAACTGCATCATGTGAACATTTCTTTGCTGCACGGCAGCATAGTGGCTAGCACGTCCACCTCGCAGCAAGAATGTCCTGGGTTTAGGTGTTTCTGTGTGAAGTATACATGGTCTCCCTGTGCTTGGGTGGTTTTCCTCCAGTTTCCTTCCACAGTTTAAACCCATGTACATTAGGCTAATCCTAATAGGTGTGAGTGGTTCTGTGGTTCTTTGAGAATGGTTCTGTGTGTGTTGCCCAGAAGCTGTTTAGGATGCACTCTGCCTTTGCCCAGTGTCGGTTGAGATAGGCTCCAGCCTCCCCATGACCCTAATAGTAGGATTAGGTGGTTCACAAATTAATAAGTGAGTGAACATTTCTTACACTGAAGTTTACAATGAATACCTTATGAGCTGACAGGAAACTGTGGAAAGCTATCATTATTATTACTGAGACTAAAACAACTAGATCTATCATACAACACACTCTATTCCCTTTGTATTATATTTTATTTGATGTCATGTGCATGTACTTTATTGCAGCTGATGGCAAAAAATAGAAATACCTTTGTCAGTCAGTAAGTATATATTTTCTGTAATCTTCTCCCCCTTTCATAACTGTTTCAGTCTGCATCATGCATACTAAAGCCCTATTCTTAAAGTCCTTCATCTCTAAATCACAGAGCCTCACTTCAGCAAACTCTGCACTCTTGCAACACTTTATGTTTTCCTCCTTCCTTATTTGGTCATTGCTTCATTTTCCTGTTAACACACACAGGCTCTGGCGATTGCCACTGCCTGTTCTTTTTCTATCACTTTCCATATTTGGTCATGTAGCTTCCTGTCCTTGTTATGGTCAAATCCTTAACATTCTCCCTGTGCTGGTGTGGGTTTCCTCCAGGTACTCTGGTTTCCTCCCACAGTCCAAAGACATACATATTAGGCTAATTGGCTGTTCCGATTGAGGTGTGAGTGTGAAGGGTTTTGTTTGTGTGTTGGCCCTCTGATGGTCTGGTGAGCCCAGGGTCGGCTGAGATAGGCTCCAGCCTCCCTGTGATCCTAATAGGATTAAGTTGTTCAGCAAATGAATGGGAGTGAGTAAATTTCAACCAATTTTTTTGTGTTTTATTTATTTACTTAAGCGCTGATAAATTTGTTTTGCTTAGTGCTCCTCTAAAAATATTCAGTAGAATGGCAAGCATTCATATCTTTATATGTACATATATTATTTGGATTATAGGTACTCCACACTTCACCTCCTGGCATTATCACTGAGCTAAAGCACAGTATGGGACCATGGTTATTTGCAATTAATTTGTTTGTATTGATTCATTACTATGCTTAATATACAGTCTAATCATTGAGGTTCTGTAATACTTCCATCTTCAGTTTAATAAGGAATATGTTCCCTTGGTAGCAGTGCTGATTGTATCTATTTACTAATCAGTTGAACCAAGACTAACGCTAGGTGCTACTGACTGTGAATTGCTTTCGATATTATACAGAGTATATGTGGTGGTTTGAGCTGATGTGACACTCACATGACACCCTTTCTTTTCAGGTCAGTGGCCCTTTGTTCTGCGCTACTACTCTATTATTTTGTCACCATGAAAGGCATTAATGACTCAATGACTTTTAAGCTTCTCTGTGTGCCAGTGGCAAAAGCAGATTCTGACACTTTCTTAATTACTATAATTGTACTGAATATGACCAGTCAGGCTCTCTGCTCTTTTCAGATTGACTTTCTTTTAATGTGTTAATTCAGTGCCCTTTATTCCTAAAGGTCTATGGTTCTATTCCTTTTACATAAGCTGTAGGTAACAGGGGTGTGTCTTGAGGGGGGGCTGGGGTGGCATTGACCCCCCAATGAAATACGAATGGACAACATGTACTGAAGCAGGCGGTTGATTGTTTAGTTTGTTAGGAAGAGAAATTGCATTACTTGTCCACTTTCAGACGTTGTCACCATCGCGGGTATGAGTTTATATAGTAGTTACATGGATTTCATTACAGAGAGTTAAAACTCCTGTTCTTCTTGGAAAATAAATAATTTAAAGTCGGCCAATAAACACCAGTAAGCCATTACTGTGAAAACTTTATGTTTCAGTTAAATTCACAGGAAAATCAGGACATGAATACGGTGGTATGGGCTAAGTTATTACATTTCCCCCCCATCAATTCCACCAAGCCTATATTCACTTGTTCTGAGATTTGCCTTTCCTCTGAAACCATTCTACACCTTAATTTAAAAAACAGCAGTAGTGATAGTAATATTTATTTAAAATAAATTGCAAGTAGAATTAGCTTCTTATTACAGCATAACACCAACCGAGCTTGGTTGTATGTCCACTTTATGTATATAAAACATAATAAGGTGATGAAAAAAACATTCACAGTAGGTTTATTTGCCTTATTTCTTCATCTGTTCACTGAAATCATCTAACATTGTATCCTTGCTTCATGGCAAGTCAAATACGGTACACTGAATCAAATCAGTTATGATTCTGATCTAGTGTAGCATGGTGGTGTAGGGGTTAGGGCATCTGCTTCACGACGTTTGAGGCTTGGCGAGGGCTCTTCTGTGTGGAAGTGTACATTCTCCCTGAGGATGAGTTAGTTTTTTTCCAGGTACTTCAGTGCAAACAAATGCACATTAGGCTAATTGGTTTCAAGTTTCCCCTAGGTGTGTGTGTGAATGGTTGTGTGTGTTTGCCCTGCGATGGAACATTGCTTGTTCAGACTTTCACCCTGTGTCAGCTGAGATACGCTCCAACCTCTCTGTGACCCTAATAAAGGATAAAACGGTTCAGCGAATGAATAAATAAATGAATGAAAGAATGATGCTGATCAAAACAATTTGGACTTTTTTGGAGTTTGGTACATTAGTAGACAAAGACAAAGCGTTTAATTATATTTTGCAACCAGTTCAGAGTTCTGGTGTTTACTTCATATTCCATCTACATTTGCTCATGGGAATGTGATCTATTGAGCATTATCCAGAGAATAAAATTGTCCTCATACATATGTCGAATTCATACACATATTATGTGAATTAGGGGGCAGAGGTGGGGGGTCCAAAACATGTCATGTGCTTATATACCTAAATCTGTTACTTTGAAAATTGTGCCATGCTGAATACATAAAGTAAATGATGACTTTAATTGCTGGCTTGAAGAAAAATGGTGAGAGAGAATGATCTGTTCTTCACACAGCACAGGCCTGAAAGTCACTCGAAGGTGTGACACATCCATTTTTCATCTGCTCATTTATTTCCCAGCTCAGATAAACGTGTCAGAATTGCAAAGTGGCTCATTGTAGGTCATGTTTAATGAGGAGCACAAAAGTCCCATGGAAAATGTGATCTTCGTCATTTCATATGTCACGTCATGTTCACCAGAAGATTTATAGAAGAATTTGGTCGAAATGGATATAAAATATAATAAAGCATGTCTGATCGAAGAGAATGTTAGCATTCGTGCTAGCATCCGTGCTAGCAAGAATCAAAGATCATAACAATCATCTTGTTATCTTAGCAAAGCTTAGCATAGCATTATAAAAGAATCTTTATAAATTAGATTAATGACAGTATAGATTGTTCAGAAAGTATGGAGGTATTTCTGCTGCATAATTCGCAAATAATCAGGCAAGTGTCTCAGATAGATTGAGAAAACCTTTCATGCTTGAGAAACCCAGTAAACAGGGGGAAAAAATTCTATCATAAGAACGGAGCACACAAATATGGAAGACTTCAGGAAAAGGAGTAGCATAATGCACATGTTCACTCTCACTCATTTTCCAAGCTGTTTAATCCTATTAGATTTACAGGGAGGCTGGTGCCTATCTCAGCCGACACTGGGTGAAGGCAGGATACACCCTGATCATCTCACCAGACCACCACAGAGCAACACACACACAACCAATCACACTCACACCTAGGGTCAATTTGGAACAGCCAGTTAATCTAACGTGCATGTCTTTGGACTGTAAGCGGAAACCTGAGTGCCCGGAGGAAGCCCACACAAGGAGAACATGCATACTCTACACAGAAATGACCGGGAATCAAACCTGCGACCTTCTTGCTGTGGAGGCGGACATGCAAATAATGCATGTGTTGACTGGTAAAATAGATTAGCATTAAATCACTGCCCTGCAATAGACTGGCATTCCAAACTGGGGTGAATTCTTCTTTCTTGCATCCAGAGGGCTTCTCACAACAGTCTCGTTACTCCCACTAGCCAAGTTTCCGCTATACCCTATAACTGGGGAATGTTTAAGCTGGGGAATGTTTAAGACCAAAAGGTACTGAACCTTACATATTAGCATATAATGGTTAGCTGTCTCTGTAGTAACAATTCAGCATGTGGTGTTTTAATCCCAGTGTCACATTAAATGTACAAATCTTTTGTTTCTATGAGAAGAGCTTTTTTCTCCATGCTTGTATAAACTGAGAACATCTTGTCACATCTAATACAGTGGGTTGTCATTGTGGTTGAGGTTTTAAAGGTGAGCAGCAAATGGGGTCAAATTTGGGTTTGATTAAATTTTAATTACAGCTACAAGGCATAAACTCCAAAGCAGTCTCACTCTCCTCCTCTTTCGAGGAAAAAAAGAATCGGCTGGTGCAAAATGGTTCCCTTGTTGAACATTTCTATGTTATTGACAGCAAACTACTACATGTTAAATAGCATCTAATAACTATGAAACTGAATAATGAAGTCTATTGTTCTTATACCACAATACAGTATACACTGGTTCTCCTCCTACATACTGGCACATTCGTGCAATTATCTAATCTGCCAATCATGTGGCAATGCAATGCAGATACTAATCGAGGGCTTAATGTTCACATCAAACATCATAATGGTAAAAAAAAAAAGTGGCTTTTAGAGTGGCACAGTTGATGGAACCATAACACTGTATCCATGAGTATACACCCCAAATTTTAATTTTGGGTAGACAGGAGACCAGAGTTCAGATACAAAAGAAGGTTATTTGAGTCACTCTTGCTTTACATTCAGCTCAAACCAGTCTCGCCATTCTCCTTTAACCTTTTTCATACCCAAGGCATTTTCACCTGCGGAACTCTTACCCATCATGTTTTGAAGTGTTGCATATGAAAATCCTGGACAGCAGTTTCTGACAGATTGGACACCAACAATCAAATCACTGCAATCGTTTTTTCCTCTCTTGACATGTCGCTGCATGATTGTATGCTTTGTGCTGCTGCCATTTGATTGGTTGAGTCTGTAATTACATGAATATGCAGCAATACTCCTACAATACATCTCCATGTCATACAAAAGCAGAATTATATAATTGTTTTATTATTCATTCAAAATATTGCCAACTTCTTCAATTCATCCAGTGTCAGTGATGCGTAACTCAGCTTGTAGAAGAATACCAATAATTGTTTGATGGCTTTCCATCAATCAGAAATGAGAAAATATTACTGTCTGAATAATACTGTCTATTATCCCCCAATAGCCAACCAATCAGATTTTGCCATTCTGGTGGAGTATATACTAATTTATTATTTTTTAAAAATATATTTTGCCCACAACGGCACGATGGTGCAGTGGTTAACACGTCCGCCTCACAACAAGAGGGTCTGGGTTCAATTCCCTGCTCGAGTGTTTCTGTGTGGAACATGTTCTCCCTCTGAAGGGTTTCCTTCAGGTAGTCTGGTTTCCTCCCACGGTCCAAAAACTTGCACATTAGGCTAATTGTCGGTTCCAAATCATCCCTAGGTGTGAGGGCGAGTGTGAATGGTTGTATGTGTGTTGGCTCTGCAATGGTCTGGCAAGCTTTCCAGGGTGTATCCTGGTCGCCCAGAGTCGGATGAGATGGGTGCCAGCCTCCCCGGGACCCTAATTAGGATTAATGGATTAACCAGTGGTGGCCTGGTGGTAGGGTGCTGGATTACTGATCCCAAGGTCGGGGGTTCAAGCCCCACTATCAATAGGTTGTCACTGCATGTATTACATTACAACTGTGATGTAATTATTCATTCCTTTTCTGATCGCAGTGATGTCATGTCATGTCATGTCATTTTCTGAACCGCTTAATCCTAATTAGGGTCACGGGGAGGCTGGCGCCCATCTCAGCCGACTCTGGGCAAGGGCAGAGTACACCCCGGACAGCTCGCCAGGTCATCGCAGATCGCAGTGATGTAATTATTATTATTATTATTATTATTATTATTATTGCTACAAATTTTAAGCATACATTACCACAGAAATAAGTGTCAAGAACCTTCTAGTAATTAGCTAACTTAGTGTGATACCATTTAAGTGTTATTTTTGTACTTACCTGACTCCTATCTCAGTTTTAAACTGGGCATGCCATGACAGTGCATTATGGGTACTACAAACTCTTCTTCACACACTAACAGCCAAACATAAAATTACCCCTATAAAAGTAGTTGTGTTAGGCTATTTAACAATATGATTGGACAGTGTTCTAGAATGAGTACGAAGCGCCGGTCTAAGTGTTTGGAACAGAGCCGCAGTTCATTTACATCAACCACAGTATGTGAGTCCTTAATGTGATGGCAATCAGTAGATCAGAGAGAACAGCTGTTTGACTCACCATGTGTCACCATGTATCGATGTGTTAGATGCTGACATGCTGAGTTGCCATCCTTCAGGAATTTCTTTCACCGTCTGAGAAAATGTTCGGATGTGGATGATTTGAATCTGCAGCCACATGAGAAATTAGCATTCGCATGCTGCAAGAATATACCTACATACCAACACACACACCAACAACATTTATGTAATCGTTCTTATTTGCACAGAATTCAGTACTGTGATAAATACAGAATATCTGACTAATCAATATAACACTGCAGATGTTCCCTCAATGCTGTCGCACTTAATGTAACACTGTAAGCACTGAGGTGTTGAATTAGCTCTTACAGCACTGGATACCTACAGGGTGGAATTATCACCTACAGTTTTAGTAAATAAATGTAGGTGGCAATTCACCACAGTTATAGTGAAATATAAATCTGAGTTCTTTTGACACAGAAATTACTGTAGTACATAACTGAATAAAATTAAATGCTACACGTGCGGGCGGCATAGTGGGGTAGTGGCTAACACATCCACCTCACAGCCAGAGGGTTTCTGTATGAAGTCTGCATGCTCTCCCCATGCTTGTCTAGGTTTCCTCCTAGTACTCTAGTTTCTTCCCACAGTCCAAAGACATGCACATTAGGCTAATTGGTTGTTGTAAATTGCCCCTGGGTGTGAGTATGAATATGAAGTTTTGTATGCATGTCTTGCCCTGCGAACTGTTCAGGGTGTACCCCGCCTTCGCCCAGTGTATGGCCGCCCGCGACCATAGTAGGATTAAGCAGTTTGGCAGATGGATGGATAAATTAACGGATAGATTTGATTTGCTTCCAGTTTCACTCAAATTAACAGCCTAGGTAGTCAGTGTAGAGTCTTAACAGATATTTGACATTATTTAATTAAAGTATTAATTTCTCACTGTTTGGGTTCTGTCAGTTCTGTATATGTGGATTTAGCTTTGTACTTGTTCAGTCATTTATTCATTAATTTTCTTAGCTGCTTAATCCTAATTAGGGTCGCAAATAGGCTGGCGCCCATCTCAGCTGACTCTGGGCAAAGGTGGGGTACACCCTGAATAGCTCACCAGACCATTGCAGAGCCAACACACATACAACCATTCACACTCACCCTCACACCTAGGGACAATTTGGAACAGCCAATTAGCCTACTGTGCATGTTTTAGGACTGTGGGAGGAAACCAGAGTACCCAGATGAAACCCACGCAAACACGGGGACGACATGCAAACTCCACACAAAAATGCCCCAAGCCTGGGAATTGAACCTGGGACCTTCTTGCTGTGAGGCAAATGTGCCTACCACTGTGCCACTGTGCCACCGTGCCGCCCTAGTTGTTCATTTATAACTTTTTTCTTTTTTTTTTTTATGGAATCTTAAGGTTGCTGCCTGAAATGTGTTTCTCTTCTCCAGAGTCTGATTCTTCATGCATGAATTCACAATATCTTGCATATGAAGGCTTAAGTAGCACTCTGTGGGAGAGTCCATATGGGATGCCATATAGGCCATAAAAATGGCAAATCCATACACCAATTTTTACAGTGGTAACACTTTTTTATATGATGTCTCTATGTAGATCATAGCTGTAAAAATGACCAATAACTCAACAACAAGTTACCAATTACCAATCAACAGTGACCATACACCAAATATTAATCACATGTATACATGTATTAGAGAATAATTATCTACACTGGTCACAGGTTTAATCACCTATTATCTCATTATAATGACCAATCACTGATCAATACAGAGTAATCTCAGATCACTTCAGTATAATAACTAACTACTGATTAATGTGGCCCAGTGACCAATCACTGATCAATACAGAGTAATCTCAGATCATTTCAGTATAATAAACAATGGCTGATCAATGTGGCCCAATGACCAGTCACTGGTCAGTACAGGGTAATCACAGATCACTTCAGTATAGTGACTAAATTCTGATCTGTGTGATCCAGTGACCAATCAATGATGAACACAGAGTAATCACAGATCATTTCAGTATAATAAACAATGGCTGATCAATGTGGCCCAATAATCAATTACTGATCAATACAGGGTAAACGCAGATCACCTCACCAATGGCCGATCACCGTGGCCCAATGACCAATCAGTGGTCAGTACAGGTTAGTTACCAATCATTAAACAGCATTACCCAATGAAGAGTCATTTACACTCTGTAATAAACCATCAGTGATCACCAATGCCAACCAATCACCATTCATTACTGCCTAATGGCCACTCAGTGATACCCACAGCCTAATGACCTTAAAACATTACAACCTAATCACAGTCTAGTGACTACCACACAAATACACCACATTATATACCATGGCCCACAGCACTCTTGAATTCTTAAATCTGATTGGTCAGAAGGTGTTTATTAATTGCATTGCATGCTTGAATTATTGGCTACACTGCCCCCAACCTTTCTGGTGTTATTCCATAACTATAATCATTTTATCTGTAAGTGTAAATGTTCAGAAGAAAACATGCACAAATAAGACTAAAGCTACCTTATCAGTATTTAAGATTGAGCATAACACACTCACTCACTCACTCATTAATTTCCGAACCGCTTAATCCTGTTAGGGGTCACAGGGAGAACACGCAAACTCCACACAGAAATGCCCTAGAAAAACACACTAAATTGGAGTCTGATTGGCCACAAAATGTGCATTATTGTTGTTTATTACATGACTTATTTTAATGCTCAATTGTGATTGGTTGATCTTGGCATTCAGTGGTATATAATTTCTTTGTAACTTACTGTTAAGTATAAGAGATCCGTTGCTATGAAGCACATCATAACCAAAATCAATTTTGTGCGCTGGTAATATTTACTGCACTAGTAAGTAGCCATGTACCAAGCAGGATGATGTACAGAAAGCTAGTCATTATCGTGATATGAACCTCTTTAGAATAATCCAAGACACTCTGTCAGGGGTTTCTTTTACAATAATGACTGGTTTGCTGTACATTATCCTTTACATAACAGTACAGCTTGGACAGTTGTTCCATATCCAATATTAATGGTGGGTTAATATTATCAGGCTAATTTATGCTCAAAGCAGGCAGCACGGTTCCTCTGGGTACTCTGGTTTCTTCCCACAGTCCAAAGACATGCACATTAGGCTAACTGGCTGTTCCAGATTGACCCGAGGTCTGAGTGTGAGTGTGAATGGTTGGGTGTGTGTTGGCCCTGCAGTGAATGAGAGTGAGAGTGAGTGAATGAGAGAGAGAGTCAGAGAGTGAGAGAGTGAGTGAATGAGAGTGGGAATGAGACTGAGTAAGTGAATCAGAGAGAGAGAGATCATCATTTACCAATGTTTAAAATATTTTCATATATGTTTCCTTAAATGCTTTGGCAAAACTGTACATATATGCCGTCATGCTAATAAAGCTTATTAAACTGAAAAAAACTGAAAGAGAGAGAGAGAGAGAGAGAGGAGAGAGAGAGAGAGAGAAAGAGAGAGAGAGAGAAAGAGAGAAAGAGAGAGAGATTGCGTGAATGAGGGAGAGATATTTAGTGAATTAGAGAGAGAGAGATTGAGTAAATGAGAGAAAGAGAGAGATTGAGTGAATGGGAGAGAGAGAGAGAGAGAGAGATTGAAAGAAAGAGAGAGAGAGATTGAGAGAATGGGGGAGAGAGGGCGTGAGAGAGAGGGAGAGATTGAGAGAATGAGGGAGGAGCGGGATTAAGTGAATGAGAGAGAGAGAGAGAGATTGAGTGAATGAGAGAGAGGGGGGCAGTGAATGAGAAAGGAGGGGGATTGAGTGAATGAGAGAGAGAGACAGAGAATGAGAGAAAGAGAGAGAGAGATATTGAGAGAATGAGAGAAGAGGGGGATTGAGTGAATGAGAGAGAGAGAGAGAAAGGGGGAGAGAGAGACAGTGAATGAGAGATAGATTGAGAGAATGAGATAGGGGAGACAGAATGAGAGAGAGAGAGGGAGGGAGGGGGAGAGAGAGAGAATGAGAGAGAGAGGGAGAGAGAGAGAGAATGTGTGTGTGTGAGAGAGAGAGAGAGCGAATGAGATAGAGAGAGAGAGAGAATGAGAGAGAGAGAGAGAATGAGAGAGAGAGAATGAGAGAGAGAGAGAGAGTATGAGATAGAGAGAGAGAGAATGAGAGAGAGAGAGAGAATGAGAGAGAGAGAGAGAGAATGAGAGAGAGAGAGTATGAGAGAGAGAGAATGAGAGAGAGAATAAGAGAGAGAGAGAATGAGAGAGAGAGAGAATGAGAAAGAGAGAGAGAGAGAGTATGAGAGAGAGAGAATAAGAGAGAGAGAATGAGAGAGAGAGAGTATGAGAGAGAGAGTATGAGAGAGAGAGAATGAGAGAGAGAGAATGAGAGAGAGAGAATGAGAGAGAGAGAGTATGAGAGAGAGAGAATGAGAGAGAGAGAATGAGAGAGAGAATGAGAGAGAGAGAGAGAGTATGAGAGAGAGAGAATGAGAGAGAGAATGAGAGAGAGAGAGAGTATGAGAGAGAGAGAGAATGAGAGAGAGAGAGAATATGAGAGTATGAGAGAGTATGAGGGACATAGAGAGAGAGAATGAGAGATAGAATTCCTCACACTATAATAGAGGATTAATTAAACTGTAGTAAGTGTATAATTAGACTCAGTAATTAGTGTTAATGTCAGTGTTCTATAAAGAGAAATGAAAGCTGTGTTGTTTTTTTCTTTCCCTCTTTTACTGCAGTAATAAACCCGAGAAGGAGAAGTGAAGAGAAGTGAAGTGAAGTGAAGAGAAGTGAAGAGAAGTGAAGTGTAGTTACCGATGGCCACTCGGGGTCTGGCGACGTTACTGATCCCCGCTTTCCGCTCAGCGCGCAGTAGAGAGGACAGCACGGCCCCCAGCCTCTCATCCAGCACCGACCGGGGGGAGCGGAACCAGTAGGCGAGCAGGAGCACAGTGAAGGACAGCACGGTGCCATATTTCACGCTGCTGCGCAGCTCAACGGCCATTGCACAGAGTTACAGCGCTCCGCCGCTCCGTGCAGACTACAGCGCAGCACTGTGAGTGGGAGGAGTCGACCGGGCTTCCACTAGAGAATAGAATGTGCCGCGTCATGTCCGGATTGGATTAAATAGAATAAAAGTCCCCACACTCGGACTCATCAGAATAAAATTCAGAATAAAAGTCATACATACATGTATATCCACATATATCATTTATTGCACAATACTGTAGATGTTTGTTTAATGACTTGAACATTGTTGAATATGTACAAAACAATTAGATTTCCAAACCTTACGTTTCCAATAAAAAAACATTTGTTTACATTACAGATTACAACAGATCTTGTCACTACGTTACATTACATATTCCTGGGACATTTAAACACACTGTATATAAAGTCATGGGAAAAAATTGTCCTTTGCCAACTTTTCAGTTTAGATCACAAAATTTCAAAAAGAAACACAAAATGAATTTGAGTGTATGGTGAGATTTTGGCCCACTGCTTTCTTTCTAGCATCCTGGGGTTGTGGTCTGGACTCACAATTTCCACACCATAGAATATGAAATATAAATATATAGTTCATAGAAATGAACTATACTTCTGTTTTGAGTAAAAGCACAGATACACCTAGTCTTGAAGTAAATTGACATCGCCAGGCAGTTGCATTCTTTTGCAATGCTGTTTTCCAGGATTGTACAGCAGATTCTTTTAGTTGTTGTTTGTTTGTGAAATACTCAAAATAGCCCTTCTGGTAATAACATCCATGCTATGTTCAAACTCACTGAGATCACAATTTTATTCTAATATTTGATGTGAACACATAAATTTGTGAGTGTAATAACATCCACTTTGTACTGTGCTTTATGTTCACAAAAGAAAAGAAAAGAGAAGAAAAAGAAAAAGACATTCTCTCAGGATACACAAAATACACAGGATATTAATCTTTCTGTCATCTTTCTTGTCCTTTTAATTATCCTACTCTTCATTTTCCACCCCTCTTTTGCCCCTACCCTGTTACCTTCTTCTACCCTACTCCTATTTCCACTTTAATCTTAATTATACACCATTTTACAATACAGGGTTTTAATACAGGCTTCAGTACTCAGAATTTGATTCATAGATGTGTAATTTCTAAATCTATCCACTAGAAGGCGCTAAAAGACTCTCCACCATAAATAGCAAGAACTGTTTCAACGTGGACATTTTTGATGCAAAAGCTGATATTATATTAGTAATATCAAGAAATACAACAAGACCAAATCTATATCTACTAGTATACAACTCCTATATATAGTATTGTAAATGATGTGTACAATTTAAGGAAGTCTATTGTGGTGTTAAAGAGACACAGTATACAGAAATGTCTGTAAGCAGCAGATGTAACAAAGGTGAGGAATATACACAAGCATCATGAATTGATCAGTGCAGTATGAAAATGATTTGTTGTTGAAATTTATATGAATGTGTTTGCCATTTCAATGAATTGGGATTGTGGTGTAGTGGGTAGCACATCCGCCTCACAGCATGAAGGTCCTGGGTTCGAGTCCCAGGCTCAGGAGTGTCTGTGTGGAGATACCATGTTCTCCCCATGCTTGCGTGGGTTTCCTCCGAGTACTCCTGTTTCCTCCTAAGTTCAAAGACATGCACATTAGGCCAATTGGCTGTACCAAATCACCCCTAGTTGTGACTGTGAGTTTGAATGGTAGTGTGTGTTGTCCTGTGATGGTCTGGCAAGCTCACCAATGTGTACCCCGCCTTCACCTAGAGTCGCTTGAGACAGTCTCAGCTTCCCTGCGACTCTAGTAGGACTCAGAAGTTCGACAAATGAGTGAAAAAGAATTTGTATTATGTGAACTGGTTAAAGTGTTTAAGAGTCTGTAACAGGAGGGACTGCCAGTAAATTGAGTTTAAGGGAAGAATAAACAAATATTAAAGGAATTATAAAATGCTTTACTTTATTTATGTTAGTAAGAACAGTGTACCATAAAACAATGTACAAATTTGGAACATTTCATAATACACTGTGCTGTATATAATGGATTCTTTGAAACGGTTTTGTTCATGAAACTTTAACAGTAGTTGTATACCATATCTAGTAAAGCTTATCTGTTTGCATGATAAGGATAATCAGATATCCAAGTCACCACAGCCAAGGACTGTTTACCCTAACCTTATCCTTATACATGCATACACACATACCTGCAACACATCTTCATATGCAGCCATACAATACAAATACATGCACGTGCACAAACATACATACAGAAGGTATAGAAGAGGGTCACCCCCTTTTCAAATTTTTACACTTTGTTGCTTTGCTGCCTGAAATACTCACACACACACACACACACACACACACACACACACACACACACACAAATAATAAAAACGTCTGGTTTTACTCAGTAGAACTTATAACAGACAGTTAAAATACATAATTCTTACAGCAAAAAAAATTAATACAAATTGAAACATTGAGAAGGTTAAAGGATAAAGGATTATCCTAAAAAATGTTGTAACCTCAGTCAGATAGAACCAATCACTTCCATTTTACACCAGTTTAACTGGGTTCTACCTGTGATCACCTGCAATCGCTCTGATTAGTTAAGTATAAGAACAGCTATTCCCTGAGCATTTCACTGCTTGGGAATGTAACTGAAACCAAACAATTAACTATGGGTGGCAAGGCACTGTCGAAATATCTTAGCGATATAATTGTGTACAAAAAAAATTAATTCAAAGGATCGATATAGAAACAGTTCATAATGAATAAATGGAAAGTGTTTGGTACTACTAGGACCCTTCCCAAATCATGCTGTCCCTCCAAACTGGGTGGAAGGCTGAGTACAAAACTGACCAGACAGGCTACTGATTGGTCTATAGCAACTTTGAATCACTTTCAGAACTTTTTAGCAAAGAAAATTAATTGTGTGCTTGTGACAATATCACAAATGCATTATAAATGTGGCTTGTATGGGACAGTTGCAAGAAAAAAAAGCCAAGTATCAATAGAGCTTTACCAAAATGCACATTTACATTCTGAGCCCCAAAAAAAAGTTGTTATGGTCAGTTTAAATCAAACTAAACTATTTAGCTGCCAAACAGTATATCTGGTGGAAAGTCAATACACCTTAGCGTCCAAAGAACACCTGTGATGTATAGAGATGACAAATCTATTGTGATGTAACAGGCATATTCTGTGGTGTATTGATGTTGGCATAAGTTGATGTACATCTGGTATCTATATATGTGACCCAGTCTGGCAAAATGAGTCACAGTGACCAAAAATTAAAAATTGAGTTAGCCATACCATTTAAAAGA
>JAOUQZ010087850.1:0-16677 GCA_028564935.1 Neosilurus hyrtlii
GTGTGTGTGTGTGTGTGTGTGTGTGTGTGTGTGTGTGTGTGTGTGTGTGTGTGTGTGTGTGTGTGTGTATGTGTGTCTGAGAGCCATAACTAAACTTTGAGGTATGATTTATGGTCTTCAGGAGATGTGTTGTTGTTTGTACCTGTGTATTTATTTGGGGAACGCCTGTTTGTCCTCACTTTGTGTTTTTTTTTTTTCATTCCCCTTGGTCAGAAAGTACATCTCAGACAAATCACATGTCCATGCTGTTTATGTCTTTTCAAGTATTGAAAAAAAAACACAAAGTGAGGACAAACATGTGTTCCCCAAATAAATGCACAGGTACAAACAACACATCTCCTGAAGGCCATGAATCATACCTAAGCATCTGTTCTGTAGGACTGATGTCATTCCGTAGGGCTTTTTTCATTCCGTACTGGCTCATTAGGTCAGAGCTTATCCCAATGTCCTCTCGAGCATCAGCACAGCACCTTAATCTCTACACCAGATTCAAATATGTGGCATTGATACTATAGTGAAACTGTGCATATAAGTTCTTACTCTAGTCAAAAGATAAATGTGATGGGAAGCAGCACCAACCTTTCACATCACTTCTCTTGAGCTGGAGTTTGTAAAAGTGCTCATTTCATCAAACAGACTGAACTGGAGCTCCCATGCTTGGTTTAGCTTCTGTTCAGCTTCTGTGTGTACTCCATGAGCTTTTACTTACAAGTCTGTATACAATTCTGAGTTGAATTTTGTGTTTTTGTTTATGCAAGAAAGGTCATAGTCTCAAGCCCCATAATTGACAAAGGTGTTTCTGTGTGGAGTTTGCATGTTCTATCCATGCTTGCATGGGTTTCCTCCAGACTATTTGGCCAATGTATTGGATTTTCTCTAGGTGTACACAAGAATGTAAATAGTTGTTTGTCTGTGTTGACCCTGCAATAGACTGGCAAGCTGTCCAGAGTCACCTAGAACAGCTTTGATAGCAAGAATAGCTCAGCTAGACTAGCTTCCCCGCAGCCCTTAACAGGATGAGCACTACAGATAATGAATGAATGAATTAATAATGTTTATGCATGCACCTGAGCAGTGGTCTGTGACACTTTTCTTTTGTGTTTTATTTTCATTATTATTAAACCTTAATTCTATTTAATTAAATGTGTCATCTGCTTCCAGAACCACAAATTTGACGATGAACTGACACAAACCAACATATGGGGAATTTGCATGACTACAGACAAGGTCCTACAGTTCAGTCAGCACTTAGAAGAGCAGTGATTCCACTTGTATCAGCTTGCTTACACTGTAACGGACCTTATAATGCGCCTGTACTCACCGCCTGCAGCCCATCTACCTGCCTCTGCATCTCCTGCAGCAGCCAAACTTTCTACCTGAGTGGTATGCAGGGTATCCCGACAGTTGTCAGAACTTCCTGCTGGCACATGAGCTGTTCTTTGTGAAGTATCCATACATGTCAGAGGTTGCGTATCTACAGTGATCCAGCACTTCCCAGGGCAAGCTCTAGTTTGGAAAGCTGCCATTTAAAGAGAGGGAGGACACATCACCACCAAGTTCTCTCTACATCCACACCAGGGGAAATCAAGACTTTTCCACCTCTGCCAAAGTTATTCAGTCACTAACTACTCTATTACATCCTCAGTGTAGACAGAGCATGTACTGATGTGGCCATTTTTGTCCCTTTTTTAAAATCATGTAGCTGCAAAATGAGTTGGAGTAGCATGACACTGATCTTGACCTGGATGATGTCATCTCTTTGGCAATGGACCTTGACCAGCACCTAAAGAGCAATTTTCTTTTATCCTGGTCCCCTCAATGTTCTGCCTTATGATGCCTAATCATCCTTTTATTACATTCCATTCATTTCTTCAAGACTACATTTTTGAGGTGATTTCTATGGGCGAAAATACATTACATTTTGCACACGCATCTGTCCTTGCTAGTTCAACTTAGGGAACGAGGCTTTGCCCTAAGTGTGGCCTCATGCCACCATATGTCAGATGCAAACAGAAAGTGCATCAAAACTTGTCCATGCATTGGTTTTTACACCATATAATATGACAGCATATAGCATGACACCTTGATCAAGCGCCAAAATCTGTTCACAGAAAAAAATGGCTTTTTCATTAATCTTAGTGATACTTCTCCAAGGATGTTCATTAGGTTTATTTTATTTAATAATTTTAGCTAATGGTTGTGACCATATCCACATGACCCAAATGACTCTTTGGTATGGTGCCAGCATCTATAAAAAAAAAAGCTTTTTCACCCATCTGGCATATTGTGGATATTGATCCCCAACTATTCATTGGAGTTATCAGATTTGCTGTTGTTATTGCTTATGATGGTCATAATGATATATACATGGCCAAAGACTCTATTGTATATTTGCATTCTGACATGACGTTAAAATGGTGATAAATTTATAAATCTTGCCATGTGTACAGAACATGCTTCATAGCTTGTCACACATTTCTGATACATTGCTTCCAGATGAGTGATTTAATTCATTTCAGTTTACTAGATTTACAGGTTATGAAGGTTATAACAATATACACATGCCCAGATTCTTGTATAGTGCCACCATCTGGTCATAGAAATAATGCTTTTTTTCATTTAATTTTTTTGCGATATTCCTCCTAGATAGATTATCTGATTTGTATCAGTTTAGCTATACATAAGTATAAGATGTTCTTATGTTGAAGAGTGTTTGATATCTTCCACGGCTTTTAGATGGTGTCACAATAAATGTATTCATTTTGCCACATAAACAGAGCATGTGTCATGACTTGTTCATGCACTGAGCGATACAGCTGAAACGTTATGAGTTACTGAGTGTGATGGTTCCCATGAAATCCATATGGCCATATTGATCCTATAGTATAGTGCCACCATCTGGCAACTAATAGAATTTTATTTTTATTTTTGTTATTTTAGAGTATTATTTATGTATTTTTAAACTGTTTTGGTTAAGATGCTTTGGTTATTGATCATTAAATATTCATTGTTTCATGTCAGATTTGCTATATTTATTTGTTATGACAAATGTTTTGGTTTATTACTTGTCATGATTTGATATGATTTGCTATTATTATTTGTTATAATATCCACATGCCATGAGTTTTGGAGAAACTGGAGCCAATGTCAGCTGACTTTGCACAAAGGTAGGGTACTCTCTGGACAGCTGGCAAGACCATCACAGGGCCAACACACACATATAAAACCATTTACACTCACACTGACATCTACGTGTAATTTGGATAATTCAGTTAGCCTAATGTGCATGTCTTTGGAATGTGGGAGGAAACCAGTGAACCTGCGGAAAAACCCACGCAATCATGGGTAGAACATGCAAACTCCACACAAAAACACACTCGCCAAACCAGGGACTCAAACCCAGGACCTTTTTTGCTGTCAAGTGGACGTGCTTTTTATTTTCACTTTATGTTTTTATATATATATATATATAAATGCAGAGATCTTTATTAATTCACACTATCATTTTAAAAACCCTGTCATTATGCTTCTCTGTACCTTTTACACTACTCACCTTGTACCATGTTGGCCCTCTTTTGCATCTTGGATCTATGTGGTCTGTGGTCAGAGCTGCAGGTGACCTGTCCTCTAATGCTGGTGACAGACTAATATCATCTCTTTATGGCTGTGGTGAGTAAGCTTTTTTTTGTTTGTTTTTGGTTTTTTTTGGGTGGATCTCTTTTTTTTGGCTAAATTCTAAAGAGATTTCTAAAGTGATTTCAGTGTAATCAAGGAATACCTTCATAACCAAACACACTAAATGCTGTGTCCTGAGGGTGTACAAACTTTTCTACTCACCTCAGTCAGTGTGTCTTTCACTGGGATTTGATTTAATCAGAGTAATCAATGTAAAGTAGGACAAAAGGGACAGAGGGGTTTGCATGAGACAATTTGCCTAAAGGATGACACACAAGCAGCTGAGTTCATCACTAGATATTAAAAAAGGCCTTTGAAGGTCACAGAAACAAAATAAAATAAAAAACATTGATGGTTTACCTTTAAATTTTAGCTGCCTGCCGACACTTTTCCCCAAAACTCAAGCTGTATTTGCAGCAGTTGTTATATTGGTAAATTAACTGTTTATGGTTTTAATTTTTTAACATAAAAAAAGTGTTTGTGTGCATGTCTGTGTTATCTGGGAGCTACAACTAGAAGTTTAGGTATGATTTATGGCCTTTAGGCGATGTGCACACTGGGGGATAATTTGTTGTTTGTACTTGTGTATTCAACTGGGGAATTCATGTCAGACATCATTTAATGTCACATTTTACAGGTTTTTTTTTGCCCTTGCCCATTTCACTTAGGAAGCACCTCTTAGACACACTGTGCCCATGCTGTGTATATCCTTCCCAAGCATTCAGGGCCAAGTTAAAAGAATCAAAGGTTTTTATGGATGTTTTGTATTCAGTTAAATGTGTGGTGAGGATTTAATACTGAAACTGTGGACATCAGTATTAAGTACTTCTATGGATTTAGTTACTGTACTCTTTTAATTTTGTTTAACTTTATTTTAGATCTCATTTTATTTTTAACCCCCTCCCCTCTTTTTTTTTCAAAGATCAAATCTATTTTCCTATAACCCCTTAATAGTATCAGAAACCCAAACGAGGATGGGTTCCCTTTTAGGTCCAGTTTATTTTGAGTCCATCATTCCAGATGCAACCATTCAGCTCTCTGGGGTAAATGCATGCTGTGCCAACCACTTTTTTGCACTGTCTGGACTGGAAGTATTGGTCTGTGTGTTAACTCAAACAGTGATTAGTGCAGGAGGAGTTCATACAAAGAAAGTGCTAAGTGAATTGTACATCAGAAACTTACAGATGCATCCAAGTGGAATTTTAATTGTCACTAGGGATTTCACCCAGGCAAATCTGAAGACAGTTCTACCAAAATCTCTCTAACATTTTGATTTCAAAATACGTACAACAAAGACTTTCAATGTTCGTTACATGAACATATGCAGTGCTTACTAGGTTGCATTTCTGCTCTCATCTCAGCTGCTCTGACCACATCATTGTTATTTTGATCTTAACATACTATAAGTGTTGTAAAAAGCAGTCTTATGATATCAAAAAGATAAGAAAATCATAACAGCTGAACATTTTTGGGGGTAAACCAGAATCACTCGATTATTAATAAATGCATGATAATTATGTTTGATTATAAATCTGAATGTGGTTAATTCTGAGTACAGTAACAGGCCCCAGTGGTGGCCAGGGTATAATATTTATATAATTGGTGCTACCGTTTGTTGAATTTTGCTGATGTCTGCATCACACTGAGGTGACATGGTAGCATCCTTGGTTCGAGTCTCGGGCTCGACATATTTTGCAAGATTTGCATGTTCTCTCGGGGTGCTCTGGTATCCTCCCGGAGTCTAAAGACATGCACATTAAACTGGCTGTTTCAAATTGCCCCCTGGTGTGAGTGTGAATGGTTGTGTGTGTGTGTTGGCTTTGCAATAGACTGGTGGCTGTTTGGGGTGTGCCTCACCTTTGGCCAGTGCCAGCTGAGATGGGCTCCATCTTCTTAAATTGCCAAAAGTTAATTTAAAATTTAAAATCAGTACCTCACTGAGACAGATATGACTCAAAGACATCTAAAGGACATTTAATACCAGAATTTAATTTGTTTCAATAATCTGCATACAACATGAATTCATTTCATTTTCCATTTTATCCTGTATTGGGGACTCTGGAGTCGACTTCAGGTTGACTTCAGGCAAAGGCAGGGTATATCCTGAACAAAGTATTGCAGGGCCAATGAGAGTAATATATCCAATTAGCCTAATGTACATGCCTTTAGACTGTTGGAGGAAACCAGACCGACCAGAGGAAACCCATGCAAGCCTGGGGAGAACATGCAAACTCCACAGAGGAACGCGCCTCACTGAGTACAGGGATTAAACGCAGGACCTTCAAGTTGTGAGGCAGAAATGCTACCTGCCACACCACCGTGTCGCTCTATAAAAATTCCAGATTTTACTAAATGGCAGTTTATTCTTAGCATTAAATTGATTGTGGTAGGTTGCTTTCAATTTTTGTTTGATTGTTTTCTTGTAATGAAATCTCCCAGCATTGGAAGGGCAATGATGGATTGTGTAGAATACCAGAGCAACTCAAATTACGCTATGAACAAGTAATGCCGGCTGGTTTTTCCATGTCTATAACATTAATTACTAAAAAGGACACTAACTGTGCTGTCTTTTTCTTTTATGAAATCATATTAAACTTTACACTTCTGTTTTCACTTAGAAAATGTGTGCATGTTGCATAAGTTTCTTTCTTTTTAATTATTTTCAGGGGTTGACGTTACTGTAGTCACAAAATGTGATTCAAAGAAACGAAGGCTTAAAGACTTATTCAAAAGGTAAGTGAGACACTACTGATCAGAGACTTGCAGTCAGGGAATGACGATAACTATTAAAACAAATAAAACCAAAATAATTCCATTTACCCATCCCTTATCTGTATAACTTATCCATCAGGGTCATGGGGAAGCTAAAGTCAATCCCAGCTGACTTCAGGTGAGAGGCACTGCGGAAACATGGTCTTGATGAAGCTTTTCTCGAGTCTTTTACAGATTAAATTGTGCAACATGGATTTAATAAACTTGATTACAGGTATGTAGACTGTATTATGATGACACCTATTAAAACGTAGACTATGTAAAGGTCATCAGCATGGTGGGAAAACATGTTGTTTATACAAGATCTCTTCTGCCACAACTAAAATTTTCTTTTTCTTTTGTTTTGACGACATGCTAGTTGGTTTTTATGCTATGTATATATGTTACATTAATACATACCTCATCTCATGTTGCATTTTTTTGGCTAGTCAGTAAATGTCAGACATATTTGCAAGCACACTGTAAGATGGGCATGCTACATTGCTGACACTGTCAAGATTGCACGATATCCTTTATCACAGTGAATGGCTATCATTGAACCTTTCTCACAATATGAAGTAGGACCACCGTTAAGAAGCAACAACCAAAGAAATTGGATAAGGAATGTCCGTTGGGATTCTGTTCATGTGGAACTTCTGTAATGGTAGGCAATATGCATGACTCCACACTGAAAAATAATTCTCAGGCCCCATACACTGACAGCATAGGATGGAGTTTTTTGTATCAGATGCAAGCTTTGGCAGCCACAAGCAGATTTCCCTTACAAGTCATACATGGTTATCTGTATATCCAGTCACCAAAGAATAAATTCAGAGCTTTCTTACTTAACACATTGTACATGTGAGAAAGTGTTTGCTAATATTATGCAGTTCTGTTGTGGAGTTATACAATCAAATTTTTTTTTTTCTAATTTCTGTGTTCGGGTTTTTACGAGGGGTCGAAAACATGGTTTGATGACACTCTGAAGTCTTGCTCAGTTGCTCACTTTTTCCAACAGGGCCTGGTTTTAACACCTTCATCTTCTAAAACATAAGAGAACTTGCTGCAGTGCAGTCTCATAAGTAGCGATTGACCAAGTCTGAGGATAAGGAGGATGGCTTCATCTTTGATAATAGTAAGCACTGTATGGATGATGTGTGCTGCATTCTACAATCACCTTACAACTGAAAATAAAGATATCGTAACAGACAATTTAGGACACAAGATACATCCAGTCAGTTCACTGTTTATTTTTACTTTATAAATCAAAACTAAGCTCTTTTTAAAGCTTCTATCTCTTACCATTAACCTTTCTGTGCACCAAGCCACACTCTACACACACACCTGCTCCTAGCTCTCTATCCAGTCACCAGCCTCCCTCTATCTAAAAGCACACACAGAGAATTACTCCTCTCCTCCTGCGAAGGGCACTCGATCACACCCTCACTGCCATAGATGACATTTTCTAAACTGTTTTATCCTTTATTAGGGTTACAGAAAAGCTGGAGCACAGTCCCAGCCAACTGCAGGCAATGGTACACTCTGAATAGCCCACCAGACCATAGCAGGACCAACACACACCTGTAACCATTTACACCTAGGGGCATATATATCATATTATAGTGTATATCAGATTAGTGTAATGTGTATGTCTTTGGATTGTGGGAGGAAAGGGGGGTACCCGCATGAAACCCACACAAGCGGGGAGAACATGAAAACTCCACACAGAAATGCCCTTGCAAAGGTACTAGGTTTAAACTCCGGGCCTTCTTGCTGTTTGGTGGAAGTGCTAAAAGATTGCCACAGATGTGAACTGAAATTTGAATGAAAGATGTTTGTCTGAGAAGCAGCAAAGTTGCCTTTAAATGCTTTTGTTTTAAAAAAAATTGGCTATTGATGGATGCACTTAAGGAGCATGGACCTGTGTAGTCCAGAGACATTAGACTGTCTCAATGAATCAGTCTGCTAGTTGTCCATTCTACAAAACTGTGTACGAGGTTGCATGCAGAAAGGTTTCTCAGAAATGAATGTAGATGTGACACTCTTCTACTCATGAGTACAAATCGAAAATGTCTCTACTGCAATGTTCCTCCTACAAAATCCCACAATATATGCTTTTATTGTGTTGACAAAAATGCAGTGGTATTCAGGCTTCCCCATATCATTATAACTGGGATCTGATGAAGTAACTGGTCATACTGAGATTGTTAATTATAGATGGTGTGTACACAATTTTTAGAAAGTTGTGAAATTTGCTTGTGTTCCTGTGATGGAATTAACTGCAGTGTTAGCCTACTGTTTCCACTGTGTGTGTTGGCATGGAGAATAAAATTGTTGGCAGCGATAATATTTTTTATAATCATATTGTAAGATATTGATATATTGCATTTTAATCACACACACACTGGCCAATGGTGGGCTTATTTTATTTCTATGTTTCTGTGTTGAATGAGATCTTTCTTTTTTTATTAGATCTTTCCCTGCACACATTAAGCAATAAAACTCATGCTGGACAAAAAAACACCTTTATACGACTGGTGGCTGAAAGGTTATACCCATAAGGAACGCCTCTAGGCCAGTGATGTGCCTCACAGGAAAAATGATGATGATGACAATGATGACACCCTGCAACCTGATTTAGAATGCAGCAGGATGAATTATGTTCAACCTCGTCAATTCTTCCCTTAATATTACCTTAAACATTTATCACACAACACTGTTTGTGCTTTCTCTGAGCCTCGAATAATGCTCGACCAACAGGTTATCAAGATACCCTCTACTCAGGTGAAGAAATAAGCCTTCCCTGACTGTCTGAACAACTGAGATAAAACACACATAACTGATTTAATAATATTCTGTACTTAAACAATTATTTCTTGTAAAACAACATATGAACATATGTGATACAAACATCAACCAGATAATACATAATAAAATCTGGACAGGGCTCTAAATATATAATTTTGTGTTTGTGTTTAATGTTAAATAATTATCACATTTTTGATAAAACGAAACAAATCACTGCGTACAGAATCAGTTCCAGTAAAAGCATAAAGTATGTTGCATTTGCAATATTTAATTTAAATTTAAAAAAAATTTTTCATTAAAATTTAACAGCACCACTCACTCACTCACTCACACATTAACTCACACATATTTGTAGCAACCTAATGTGCATGTCTTGGGACAATGAAAGGAAACAAAAGGACGTGGAGGAAAACCACACAAAAGTACATGGAGGAAAGCTACAAAAGCAGAAATACCCTTGCCAAGCTCTGGACTCGAACCCAGGGACTTCTTGCTGTAAGGCAGATGTGCTATTCACTACACCACCATACTGTCATTACTACACCATAAAGACCATTTTATAATGAAAAAATATAATTTCATTTATTTTCCGAATCTCAGTAGCCTTTATTTCATTTAACTTATAATTCAAGTGTCTAAATAATGTTATGATCTGGCTGTACAGTACTCTGGCTCAACAAATCTAGTTTAGTTTAATTTAAATTAATGGGATGAATACTTATGCAATCTAACCTTTTTATGTTTTTTCATCTGCAAATTGTGTAATTTATGTTTTTACTGCTCTCTGTAAATTTTTATTTATCCTCCACTTCATTATAATGGAATAATGATTGTAGACTGATGATATGAAGCCTTTTCCCTTCATGGTGTCAGTCCTGGCCCTGATGCTGTAAATAAATCTCAGAAGTATTCCAGATTCACAAATTTGTCCAGACAATGCCAGATTTATGGTAATCATTCAGTATCATGAGTTTATCTTTTGTGCTGTATTGTGCTGTAAAGATATCCATTCTTTTACTAATTTTTAGTCTTTTACTTATTAAGTTACTTGATGAATTTGGTCAACATCTGAAAGATTTTTTTTTTCCGGTCATGCCCTGCCCATCTGTCATTTCCATTCAATCTGTTTTGTAAAGTAAAAAACAGGAGGAGTAGGGGAAGCTTTGCATTTAGTCAAGTTTATAAGAAGATAAATTGTAACTCACGCAGTCAGAAACCGACAGATTTCTCTGAAAGACAGTGAAATATATAAAATCTTCAACATCAATAGCTCACTCCTTCAAATTTCAGGTATGTTTCAGAACTTTACTGATATAGGTTGCTAGTTTTCTAACTATTAATAAGGGAAATGTTTAAAGAGCTTTATATGTGGGCTCATTACCAATTATTATACAATGCACATATACAATTAGATCATATTATATAATTATATAGTATAGGAGAGGAGGATGTCTCTAAATAGTCCATGAGATGAAATGTCAATATCCACTCGAGGTAAATAAATGGTTAAAATATATTACACAAGAAAGTAAAAAGCAAACTAAATCATGATAATTATATTTTATTGTGCATAGCCTCTTCTAAGCATGTCTAAGCAGGTTAGGTGAGCTCTGCATGCTCCATGAGCAGAGCATAAATGCATTAGTGGCATCTTTTAAAACTCATTTAAAGTTTAAATAAAATGCTTTTTGAAACTATTAAAAAATGTATAGACCATATCATGTGACTTTCTTCATTTTTTCATTGGGTAGCATTTTGTTGAATTTTTCCAATTTCAAAATCAGTGACTGTGACATGAGTGTAAAATAAATGCCTATTACCCGGGTAAATGTCTATTATTATTCATGAAAAATATTTTCTTGTTTCTAAGTGGTGAAAAGCCATCAAATAATTCTTAGCACTCTTCTTTATTGCTTATGTTAAAAAAGTTCCAAATATTTTCAATAAGTTAAACAAAAAACAATTATAGGATTTGGATTTTGGATGATATGGAGAATCATTCAGTTTTCGGAGGGTGTTATCTGCCTCGGCCCATAAAACCTCCTCGATCTGAATAATTCTCCATATCATACTATGCCTCATTTAACGATTGCTAAATAACCCACAGATAGTGACCCAATCAGATCACATTATTCCGTGTAGTGAACACTAATGAATATGTTTTTACATGTGGGTCCACTCATCAGTATAATTTAGCACCAGTAAAAAATACCGTGAAGGTAACCTGCCATGAACTAGCATCCAATCCAGGAGAAGTTGAAATTCTCTGTTGAAATAGTCGCTTCACGCCACGGACACCAGTGATATGCTCCTGCCTGATGAACCACTAGGCTCAGGTGTAAAAGCTAAAAGACTTTAGTTTACTTCTTGTATTTACACAAACCAACAAGCAAACACTTCAGTGCAGGTATTCGATATATATGAAAACAGAAAAACATTCAAAGGAAAAAGGAAAGTACACCTTATTCTTAATATTTACTGTATAAAAAGCTTTATGATGCCGTTGTTACATGCAGTGACACTGAATCATGTTTCACTCAAAACCACATGAGGAATCATAAACCTTAATTCCATTAATAACTAAAACACCATTAGGGTTTAACCATAGACAGAATCATGTGATGTGTAGTGATGTGTAGAGTCAGGTAGAAATGTGTGATGATGTACAGTAATGCGTGATGGTGTGTAGTGATATGGTATTTGCAGTTATTGGTTCTACCAACGTTTACCAAAGTTTTAATCGCTTTTTGTTTTCCGTAGGGAGTTTTAAGACATTAATTATGGAGCAATATCTGATCATACTACTGTTTTTTACAGGTGACACACACACACACACACACACACACACACACACACACACACACACACACACACACACACACACTGGTCCTAGCTCTCTCTTCAGTCCCCAGCCTCTCTCTATCTGAAAGCACACACACAGAATACACATTATTGCATTGATATGGCCACAGGTGAATTCATTCAGTTACCTGCTGGCTTTATCAGACCCTTCTCTGTGTGCAGAGGGTGCTTGATCACTTGATCACTGCCCAAAGCAAGTAAGTCCTTCACTATTGTCCTTGCTCTCCCTCATGGAGGGACTGCAGCTGATGTATAGCACCTCCAGATTCACCACGTGGGACAAAACGGCCCCCAGCCCTCTGTCCAATTTGTCCATCTGCAAGACAGCAAGGGAGATAAAAATCAGGCACATGCAACAACAGGCCTCCACAAAAAACAGTCATTATCCAGGGAAAAGCCAGTTTGCACAGCTTTGTCCAATGGATTGTAACTGTTTTCACTTTTTAGTGAGGTCAGTCAGTGGACTGGTTACATCTGAAAAATTAGGTTCAAATTTACAATAATAGACCGCCAGACCCAAGAACTGCCTCAACCCCATTTGGTCATAGTGCTCAGTCAATCACTGCCGTCTTATCAATTTGGAGAAGCACCTGCCCATAACCCAAATAAAAGACATGATACCATAATGTCACCCACCCAATAAATGGTCGCTGTAAATCATTACTATAAATTATAATTTTATCTATAAAAGCAGTGGTCTACTCATTATATAGGGGGAGGATTCTGTCAATTTGTTTGACAGAACATTGCTTGTACTCCATACCACCTAAAGTGGTATATAATAAATTGGTGTGAACAAAAATAAATTCAAAAAGGCCATTTTCTCTATGGAAATTGCAGACAAGGGAATCTACCATCCCTCTTTAAATCCAGTGTCAAATAAACAAATCAAGTGGTTTGTCAGTGTAAGGCATGGGATAGGCATAGAATTTAGACACTGTATTAACTCTTTGGTAATCCACACATAACCAGATTTACTCATCAGACTTGGGTACGCTATTTCTGCAACAGCTTCATGATAAATGCACCAGCACCAACCTGTTAAATACCTCCTCTGTGCTGCACTTCCTTGAGCCGCCGGTTGAATATAACAGCTGGCTGCCTTCTTCCAGAGGCAGCAATCGGGGGCACTGGTGGTGCTGCTCTGAGGCCAAATTACTGCTAAATTGCATTGCTTATTTCAGCTCCATGTAGCAAAGTCAGGTAGCATTCTCCTGATCGAATGCCTCGATAAAGGCCTCAGCTTCTTTTTGCGGTATCATTAAGCTGAGGGCAGAGAGGGGAGAGGCCATAGCGGTGACAGATTGGATGGGGGTGGTGTGAGCTTTCTGGATGGTGTCCAGCAGCACCAGTAAACAATCCTCCTGCTTTCCTGCTGCTCTCAGAAAACCTCCCTGATGCGCTTTTCCATGTCACTACACAGGGCTGCCAGAACCAGCTGCTGGTTGCTGCTGATGTTGGGGAAGTCAGTGAGCTGTGCACATTCAATGCTGGCAGCTTTTCTGTGTAACAAACCTCCAGTTTGTGAAACAAGGGACTCAGAGACAGACAGTTCATTCTGTTTATGCATTGCTTCAAATCAAAATACTACATATTCCTTTGAGAGTTTTAAATTCTCTCTTAAATGTTACCAGATGCCCATACTCACGCTCACAGCCATACTCACACTCACACAGAATTAGAAAGCTACTGCCCCCAGCTCTCTGTCTAGTCACCAGTCTCTTTCTCTCTGAATACATACAGAAAACACACATAACTAAGGACACTAATTTGACACGAGTGCATTCACTTACCTGCTGGCTTTAGCTGAGCCCTCTCTGCCTGCAGGGGGCACTTTACACACCCTTGCTGCCACAATGACATTTATGTAGATGTTTATAAATTTCACACCAAATAATTGTTTTATGTATGTATTACATATTATGTATGTATTATGTATTATGTATGTATTACATATAATTTCATACCGATAAAATAAAGTTTAAATAGATTCAAATATGAATTTCACACTATTATTAAATTAATAAATATATAAATAAATACATGTATACATTAATTAAAAACTCTTCTCCACAGGAGTCAACACTTATATTACTCCTAAGTATTATTTAATTAGGCAGGGCAAAACATGGAGTCATGCTCAAACTTACTGCAAAGCCAATTACACCGACCTAGCTATCATTAAAAGTCATGATGAAAAGGTCCTACTACAGGAAGAAATACAGAGAGAGCAATTCAGTTCCAGTGCTTGGATTGGACTGTACAGAGAACTCATCGGTTGGCACTGGTCACTTGGAAATGTACCACTGGGTATGACATACTGGGCTTCAGGACATCCTAACAACTTAGGTGGAGTTCAGCAGTGTTGTATGATAAGGCCAGGTGGACCGGATGATGCACCATGTACTATGACTTTACCCTTTGTGTGCTTTGATGGTGAGTAACAACATATTATATGTTGAACATTTTGTCAGTGGAGAAGATTTTGTTTTTAAAACTGTGTGGAGTTTGTGCTCTCAGTGTTCTCATTAAGCTTAACAGTGCTCTTAAAAAGTCAGCAGATTAAACATCTGATCTTGATTAACTTTGTCCTTATATAAAGCACACTAAATAAATCATGTTTTAAGTTTTATACTGTAACCTGTTTAACATAAGATATTTAATTTTTAATTAAGCTAAGTGGTGATAATGTGGTTTTATTCTCACAGACACTAAAACTGGTGATCAGAGGTACATTTACATCTCTAACATTATGACATGGTATGAAGCTCAGGCTTACTGCAGAAACCATTATATAGATTTGGCCAGTACAAGAGATGCGACAGAAAACTCAGTCGTAAAGGGACTGACTTCTGGCTATACTTGGTTTGGTATGACCAAAAAGGCCTGGAAGTGGACTGACCAAACCATCCTTTCTAACATCAGCTGGATGTCTGGAAAACCTAACATTGTCCAGGTGGAACCAACCTGTATTTATTTAAGTAATGGTCAGACCGGGGATGCACTATGCTCGAACACAATGCCTTTTTTCTGCTTCGCTGGTGAGATAAAGTTTTATTTACACTCATTTAAATAAATAAAACGTTAAAAGGTACCAGTTTGTGTTCATATTTTGTGTTTGCATGTATCCTTCTGCATTCAGGAATCAAGCGACAAATTATGATGATGGAGGTGAGGTCTGATAAGGACATGAATGATCCTGCAATAATTGACACCATCATGCTGCAGGTGAGTCTCATCCTCCACAAGATTCCACTTCCAATGTCCCTTCATCTCCTCATTAATCCATCCAGAACCCGAGTCTTCATCAAGCTCTGACACTTACACAGTGTTCTGTAATCACAACCCAACTGTCTATCGTTTCTGGAGCATTTTAACAGCATTTTCTCAGGAAAATAATCTCACTATGCTGTATTATTCAGTATTAAGCATTTTTATTAATATGTTTTTCAGGTTAATCAGATACTGAGCGAGAATGGGCTGTCAGAGAATGTCACGGTGCAATGGAGAGTGCAACCAGATGGAAGTGTGTTTCACAAGAAGAAAGAAAAGAACAGTACATAGACAAAAGATGAACTCTAAGTCCTTATCTGAATCTCTGCTTGTCTGATTCTGTAATCCTCTCATCATTTTTCGAGAGAGTGATGTGTTCAATATGGGAAACATAATGAGATGTAGTTCACTATTAAAGGGATGGTGATAGGAACAAAGTTTTAGTTTATTTCAAAGGTAATATTTGTATATATCACTGGGCTGCCAGGGCTCTCTTTTTAAGTGTAGTTGATAAGCTAAATTGTGTTTTGGAGTTTGTGTTGCAGTTAAAATCTAAAGTAGCTATTAATATTAGCTAAAAACATAATGCAATGCTAATTAAACCAAATAGATTGTAAATACACACCTAAATCTTTATATACACACTTTATATAACATTTTAGGGTCCATAACCGTGTGTGAGCTCTAGTTGAACATTCTTATTGCATTCCTTACCATGAAAATTAACTGATAATTATGTTCCTGGTGAAGTAAAGTTCCTAGATTTGTGATGTATAAAGACATTAATAATGTACATGGTAATTCCCTCCATCCATGCATCTGTGTTCTACTAACATCACAATGCTCACTACATAATAACACTCTACATTTACCTAGACTTAGAAAAAAATACTACAACACAAGGTTTAATGTATAAAAGTTGCAGAACCAGGAAATTTATCAACTCTTAATTTTACTGTTTTTATTATTGTACTGATATAGAAAATGCTGAGCACCTTGAAAATATGTATCTGAAGCGTCTTTAATTGTACACTTTGTTCATAAACATTAACACAAAACTATTTACTGTTACTCTAAACTTTACGCAGCATTTAAATAAATAAAGAAACAGATATTTCTGTCCTGACATTTATTAAGAGGTATTTATTTATTTATTTATTTATTTTTAAAATTTTATTTTAATTTGAATTATAAAGAAGATGGGCAGCATTGTGGTTAGCATGTCCTCACAGCAAGAAGGTGCTGGGTTTGAGTCCCAGGCTTGACGAGGGTGTTCCTGTGTGTAGTTTGCATGTTCTTAATGTATAT
>JAOUQZ010087879.1:0-16675 GCA_028564935.1 Neosilurus hyrtlii
CTCTCTCTCACACACACACACACACCCTCTCTCTCTCTCTCTCTCTCTCTCTCACACACACACACACACACCCTCTCTCACACACACACACACACCCTCTCTCTCACACACACACACCCCCTCTCTCTCACACACACACACCCTCTCTCTCTCTCTCAAACACACACACAGAGTTATCCTTGCCACGAAGATGTTAGTGCTGTACTTGCTGTAGTGCTTTCTTTGGAGTATTAACAGTTCAGACTTTCTTTCTTTTCACTATATTTCCCTCTCTCTCTCTCTCTCTCTCTCCCTCTCTCTCTCTCTCTCTCTCTCTCTCTCTCTCTCACGAAATCCCCCTCTCTTTAGTAAGATTGAAATTAGCAGTAAACGAGCTGTTGTATTTATTTTAAATACAAAAGTAAAAGAAGAAGGGATGGATGGATGGATCCAGGAAGAGTGGAGATATTTCAGCATGTTACACACCGAGTATTAGGAATTTTATAAGTATCAGGAATGGGTTCATGTGTGATTGTACAAATACATTCAGATAGAAGAGTTTATAAGTGACTGAGTAATTGTGATGAAGGAAACAGAAACTCTGAGTGGGGAACTGGAATGGACTCGGTTTTTTTAATCGTTACGATGGTGTTGCTTGAAAGTCAGAAATGTTTTCTCGTGTCTGTGTATTTGCAGGGCAACATGTCACACGAGGAAGCAGTGGGCGACACCACCGTGATCTCTGATCCTCCTGTTTCTCAATCACCTTTAGATGAACACGCTCCTGTCGAACCAGATACAACAGACGAGTCTACTTCCCGTCCTCCGGAAGAACACACTTCCATCAGTCAGGTCACAGAACCACAACAGGACCAATCAGATCAACACGGCTGTGATCAGGTGACTGAATGCAGCGAAGCAGTGAGCTTGGAGCCGGAGGTGGTGGAAGGAGAGGTGGAGGTAGGAAGGCCTCCATCATAGTGTGTGATCCTGAGGGTGTCTTTCAAGTGATGTGATTACTGTATGTGTATGTGTGTGTGTGTGTGTGTGTGTGTGTGTGTGTGTGTGTGTGTGTGTGTGTGTGTGTTGTCTCCCAGCCCTCACTGCAGCCCACATCTAAAGGTTGGGGTGGTTGGGGATCCTGGGGGAAGACTTTGCTAACAACCGCCACCACCACTGTAGGTATGTGTTACCATGGCAACCATTTTGCCCTAGAGCTGTTAGTATAGAAACCCAAACAATGCATTAGTACCATCACTACATATGGGTCAATACCACATACATTCCCCCCAACAGTGGGTCAGTACCACCTTCACTCCCCCCCTCCCTACAGAGGGTCAATTCCATCTACACTACTCCCCACAATGTGTTAGTACTATATAATCCCTTCCTGTGACCTTTGTGGCTTCTGTAATATCCAGGTCATGGGTTAAACTCAGTACGGGAGAAAGCGGGTGTGGCCTTGCGAATACGCAGCACATCATCATGCGAGGAAGCACTGGAGGTTGAAGATCATTATCATGAGGAGCAGCATGAGGAAGAGGAGGAGGATAGCTCAGCAGCTCAGCCCATCAGCCCAACCAACAGAGGAGTGCTTTCCTCCATCACCAGTGCTGTTCAGAACACGGTTAGCGCTCACCTCTATCTCCTTCCATCATTCTCTACCTCTGGAAAAAATAGTTCTGCCAGAGACTCCAGTGGGTGTGGCCTAATATTATAAAGAGTATATTTCATCTATCTCTCCCAGCCTGCTTATAGTGCAAGCATCAAGATGTCAACGTACCCCATTATAGATTTAACATAGCAAACTCTGTTCCCTCACCTAGCTTCTGCAGAACCAAAAATCCAGTCCTAACATTGAAACCTAAACCCAAACCTCAACCCTACCCTAACAGCACAAAACACATTAAACATACCTAGCCTGTTGTTTTTTTGTTTGTAGCTTGATTCCACCCAGTTTTGCTCTTTTGTTCTGTCATCCAGGGGAAGTCTGTGCTTAGTGGCGGACTCGATGCGTTGGAGTTCATTGGCAGGAAAACAATGACTGTGTTAGCGGAGAGTGACCCAGGCTTTAAAAAGACTAAAATCCTCATGCAGAAAACTGTCTCGCTTTCTCAGGTACGACTCAAGATGTGTCAACTTGGGGGGGGGGGTTTGACATGTCTAATAAACATCTTCATCTCAGTGAATCCTTGTCTGTGTGTTTTGTAGATGCTGAAGGAGGCTAAAGAGAAGGCACGCGAAAGGGTGAACAGCCAGATGGTGTGTGAACCCACGGCTCATTACGGCATCCTGTTTGATGATTATCAGGGTCTGTCTCACCTGGAAGCCCTGGAGATCCTGAGCAACGAGAGCGAGGCGAGGGTGAGCGCATGATTACAGAACAGTATTTTAAAGAATAAACATACAAAAAAGTGATATTTATTCACCCACATGTTTATCTTCTGCGTACACCATTAATAACCTTTATCAATTTTTGCTTATAAATGCTAGCTTGCATTGGTGCATTTTTAACCAGCCTAATTAGCCTTGACTGACTTGTTCTTAAAATATTGTACTTGTGCTTAATATACTGTATAGAACAAACAATAACAGCTTAAATTAGCATAAAACTACTACAACGAATAATTATTCACTGTCACTGAATTAGATGTAAAAATTGTGAGACATTAGCTTAAAGTAGCATTAATGAGTTAAGTTAGCTGGCTAGGGCTCCCGAGTGGCGCATCGACAAGGTGCGCGACTGTCAACCTAGAGATCTCCGGGTTGATCCGGGTTGATGCCACAGCCATCCGTGACCAGGAGTCCATGGGAGCTAATTGGCCGAGCTCTCGCAGGAGGGTGGGATGGCATATGCTCACTTGCCTATCACTCACAGCCAATCATGGGCGTCTGTGAGCTCATTCATACGAGGGGGGTGGACGACACTTTCCCTCTAAATGTGTTAGGCCGCCCCCAAATACGCATGCGCAGCAGTTCGAAAAGAGGCGGGCAGTAGCATCCCTAGTCGGTGGTGGTCGTGTGATGGGGAAGGAAATAGGAATTGGAAATGACTAGATTAGGGAGAAAAATGGGGGGAGGGAAAAAGTTAGCTGTCTAGTGTTAGTTAATTAAATAAAATAATTAAATATTGCTAGCCAGATTTATACTAAAGTGCCTAGTTTAAATTTAAATAAATAACAGTTATTCATCTCAGACGAGGAGGATATTCCTGAATAGCTCTTGAGATGGAACGTAGTTTGGCATGGTTCCTCCTTGTAAATATCCTATAGGATAGATAGGCTATTCCCTGTGTTCAGGTGGCAGAAGCACTACATCCCTGAGCTGTAAACTTCATTTTATTTTTTACTAGTAGTCAATCTATCTTATAATATCTAAGCTTCTCCTCTTCCTGTCATCCCAGACAATATGATAAAGCTGATAATGCCGTGTTTGGTGAAAACAAAGGTTTTCAGTTCTCTCGTTCGTTTTCCCTTTGAAATTTTTAGCCTTTAAGGTTTTCCATCCCTGCTTTTACTTTACCCCCAGGTTCAGGATGTTCTTTCCTCCCTGGAGGGCGAGCAGTTGGAGGTCCTGAAGAAGAAGCTTGTTGAGATTAAGGAGATCTTTGAGGCAAAGGAAGAAGAGGAAAAGGACGAGACGGAGGAGACAAAGGAAATGGGTTCAGGGGGAAATGGTGAACTTAATTCCCAAATTCGCTCTTTCAGCCCGCTCTGTGAGTTCCGAGCGCAGATCAAACAGATCCAGATTCACATCTGAGACGTAATCAAATCACAAATCAAGACTGAAAAGAATATTAGGATTAATACCAGCTCTGCTCTTCAAAACAGAAATTAAATGTTGGATGAAACCCTTTAAAGGTACAGTGTGTAAGATTTAGTGATATCTTGTGGCAGCTAGTGGTGAGGTTTCAGACTGCAACCAACTGAAACTTGATTCTTTACCCCTCCCCTTCAAAAGCTGTAAGGTTCTGGGCTACTGTAGAAACATGGCAGTGCCAGATGGCTGCTCTGTGAGAAGGGACCCGCTTCCCATGTAGATGGCCATTCTCAGAAAGATTTACACAGTAACTTTTCTAATAAAATAATGAAATTCATATGCTGTCTCTAGTCATTGTTTTCAACTTAACATGTAAAAGGCTTTCTTTAGAAAATTTCCTTACTGTTTCTGAAAATGGCCCAAATGTAAACAGCTTATCCCAAGGTTCCAAAAACTCAACACCTTTTTAAAAATTTTAGTTCATTTATTTATTTGTTTATTTATTAATTTTTTTAGATAATTATAGATTTACGAATGTTCTTTAATGATGATATAATGAATTTCTGCAAATAGACCCTCCAAAATGTTACACACTGTACCTTTAAAATGCAGAGGTGATAGCATTTACAGTTTTGGCATGATATAAATGTGGGTAATTAGCTAGTCAGCATGCTAGCTTGTAAATTAACATTTTAGGAAAGCTAATGTGTAAATTTACAATATAGGAAAATAGGTTGCTTTGTTTGGATTATTAGTTGGAATACCTGCTGTGAACGCTAGAAAGCTAGCTTGTTGCTGTAAAAGTATAAAGTATAACATTTATTATTTTATGTGAACATTATGAGTCTTTTTACTTTTATTTTATTTTGATAGCTAAAGGGTCGTTCTACGAAACGGGTACCATTTCCACTTTGCAATCAAGAGTAAACTTTTTTTTTCTTTTTAATCCACAACTTAAAATATATGTTAATCGTTCAAAAAATATATTTTCCCACCTCAGGCATAAAAATATCAATTAAAAAATCAATGAAACATGTAACAGGATGGTAAAGTTCATATCAAAATAGTCTTAGTTCTCCATGTGGTGGACAAGTTCCAAGACCTAGCAAACATGCATTCAATGTGAAATACCATTTTCTTTACAATAATAATGTAAAAATTTGAATAAAAAACAGTTTTCACAATCTACTTTGCACAACAGGGTGGTTGGGTTCCTATTGACGGACACGGTTTAACATGAAAGAACAACAAATAAACAATATGAAAGAATGACAGAACTTGCCTGCTTTTAGTCCTGGCTGCCCAAAGGCCAAAATGACATCACTTTCTCCTTGTGATAGTACAGTATAGTTTTGTACAAAACAAGTTAGTGTGACGGGATGATGAATCAAACTGAGGAATGCACATAAAACATGTTTTTATTTTGAATAAATATATCTTATGTAAATAGGCACACATATAATCCTAAAAATTATAAAATTCTGAGAAAAAATTAAATATTATTTGGTGATATTTTACCTTAAAAACAGTATGTTACTCTTTAAGAATAGTATTTTATGATCTATCATGTTGGTAAGAACACTTGATTTGGTAGCTGTAAACTTAGTAAACTCACTTTGATACTTTTTTTTGGGAAACATTGTGGACCCATTGGGCACCTGTTTCGTAGACTGACCCTAAATTTGCTAGCTTTGTTAACACAGTCAAGATTCGTATGATAGCCAGTTATGGACATTTTCTTGTGCTTTTGTAATATATTTTCAAATGCAGGTTCAAAACCAGAGAGTGATTGATAGTTTGATTGTTGGGGAAAAAAACAATTACGACATAAATCAGTTCATCATGTAGATAATTATTCACCTCAGGCTCAGTGGATATCCTCTCATAGTCTGTAATATTCACCTCATTAGAGGTGTATAATTATTTATTTATTGATCATTCCAAATTTTTCTTTAGACTAATCTATTCTTTATTTCTAATTTCATTTAATGGCTTGTGTGTGTTTGTGGGTGGTAGCCACAGATGGGGAGGAGTTTGTCAGTGTTTTAACAGAGCTGCTGTTTGAACTTCATGTTGCTGCGACACCGGATAAACTGAACAAGGTAAACACATTTAACCCACTCCTATATTTATAGATCTTTCTCACACACACACACACACACACACACACACACACACACACACACACACACACACACACACGGGTGATGATGTGTGCTCTACACGGCTTATTATTTGCAGGCCCGAGTGAAGGCCTATGATTGGGTAAGAGCGACAGAGAACCCTGTTATAGTGGAGGAAACAGAGGAAGTGAATAGAGAGGAATTAAAGGAAGAGAACCCAGAGTCGCACCCAATAGGACAGGAGGATGTCAGTGAAAATCAAGACAACAGAAGAGAAGAAGAGGAGAAGAACTCCAAGCCAAAGAAAACGGACAAAGTTGAGGTGTGTGTGTGTTCTTGCAGCTAATTTGTTTCATGCACAATCCACATCATAAAATGTAATAATAAAGTCTCTCTCTCTCCTATGTTTGTCTTTCTCTCTCGTCTTTCTCTGTCTCTCTGTCTTTTTCTACTGTGTCTCTCTCTCTATCTCTCTCTCCTATGTCTCTGTCTCTCTGTCTTTCTCTCTCCTGTCTGTCTTGCCATCTCTCTCTCTCATCTCTCTGTCTCTCGTCTCTCTCTCAATGTCTCTCTCTCCTGTCTGTCTCTCTCTATCTATCTCTCTCTCCTATGTCTCTGTCTGTCTGTCTGTCTGTCTCTCTCTCTCTCTCTCTCTCTCTCTCTCCTATGTCTGCCTGTCTGTTTTTCTCTCTCCTGTCTCTCCATCTCTCTCTCTCTCTCATCTTTCTCTGTCTCTCTCTCCTATATCTGTCTGTCTGTCTCTCTCTTTCACTCTCTCTCTCTCTGTCTCTTTCTCTCCTGTCTCTGTCTCTCTCTATCTTTGTCTCTTTCTCTCCTATGCCTCTCAGTCTCTCTCCCTCTCCTATGTCTCTGTGTGTGTCTCTCTCTCCCTCCCCCTCTCCTATGTCTCTGTCTGTCTCTCTCTCTCTCTCTCCTATGTCTCTCTGTCTGTCTATCTGTCTCTCTTTTTTTGTATGGCCCTCTCTTCTATTGTCTGTCTCTTTTTCTGTCTGTCCCATCCTTCTCTCTCTTTTTTATTAATTAATTTATTGATTTGTTTTGTTTGTTTATTGATTGATTGATTGATTGATTGATTGATTTATTTTTAGAGTGTGTATCAGCGGTCTATAGGAAGTCTTGCTGAGGTCACTGCACGGAGTATTGAACAGCTCCATAAAGTAGCTGAGCTCATCCTACATGGACAAGACGTGGAGAAACCAGCGAGCCAGCAGGCAAAAATACTTTCCAGGTGTGTGTGTGTGTTCGCATGCAGTTTGATCTACATTATGCATGCACTACTCTGCCCTGAATATTTTTATTTCTTCATGTTGTGTATGAGGCTTTACTCAGCAGAGTTATGGGAACATTACTGTGTGGCTGGTTTTTTTTTGTTTTTTTTGTTTTTTTGACCTCTTGGTTTTCAGGCTGACCTGCGCTATGTGTAAGGAGGTTGGCTGTCTGGCAAAAAGATTCACAGATACACTTGTGGCTGTCGGGGTGAGTGTAACACATCACACACACACACACACACACACACACACACACACACACACACACACACACACACACACACATGTACAGAGTGAGTTCGCACTTTTGTGAGAATGCATTTTATTTTCACATTTTCACTGTCTCTTTTTCAGAGTCGGAGAAAAGCAGAAGACTTGAATCCTCTGGTGACCAGCGTGACACTCGAGGTGATCATCATCCTTATTGTTATTATTTTATATATATATTATTATATTGTTAATATTTTAATTATTATTATTATTATTATTATTCAGTGTTTAAATGAGGGTTGGATGGTGGTATAGTGGTAAGCATGTCCAGCTCACAGTAAGAAGGTCCTGGGTTTGAGTCCCATGCTTGGTGAGGGTGTTTCTGTGTGCAGTTTGCATGTACTCCTTGTGCATGTGTGGGTTTCCTTCGGGTACTCCACTTTCCTCCCACAGTCAGAAAACATGAATGTTAGGCTAATTAGCTGGTCCATCTAGATGTGGATATGTATGGTTGTGTGTGCATTGGCCCAGCAATGGTTTTGCGAGTTGTTCAGGGTGTAGCCCACCTTCGCTGAGTTTCTGCTGAGATAGGCTTCAGCCTCCACACGGCCCTAATAGGAGGATTAAACAGTTCAGCAAAGGAGTGAGTAAGTGTTTAAATTGTTAAATGAAATTCCCAGCAGTAACACTAGGGGGCAGTGTTGCATTGAGGTTTTCCCATGATTCTAACTTGTTTAATAAATTAGTGAGTTCAAATTCAGGTTTTATTTCAGAGATTATTTTCAGACATAGTAGAGTACACTCAAATGATCAGAGTGTGTTATGATCCTTCGTGTTTCTTCCATGTTTTACTTCTATTTCTAATGAGGTTTTTAATTATTAAACCCGTGAGCTGTTTAAATCTGAATGCTCCGTGTGTAAATCTGTATAGCTGAAGGCTTTAATCATTAAATATTAATATTTAATTTCTAGGAATCGTAGCTGAAAAGGTTTTTAATATTGAAACCCATAGGAATCGTATCATCTTAAAGACATCCTAATATTACTGGGATTTGTAATATTGACATGCAGTGGGTCAGCCTAATATTTTCAGTTTTGCTGTTTATTATTTTTCCAGCTCAAAAATTTAACTTCACCCCAGTCCAGAACAGATTTTCCAATAAGATGTATCTCACAAGGTTGATGTATAAATTTCCTGTGTGAGTTAGTGACCATATGTTTATTAGGGGTGTAATCGGGTGTAATTATTTTATCAGGCTGGTCAGTGTTTTTATCACACTTGCAGTTCACCTCCCAGACAACAGAGGGCTCTTGTGCATACTTGTAGAAGCTTGATTCGATTATTAAAAGAGACATTACACCGCCATCACCATCTACGCATCATATTCAGACCACACTAGAATTAGGAATGGTTTTAAATCAAGGCTGACATGAAATAGACACGCCCCTTAATGACAATGACCATATAAGGAAGAATGCATGTACGGGTTTGTTCTTGTCAGAGAATAATTAGGTACAGGGTGTTGTTATGTTTGACTGTTACAAAGCCCTGACCCTCGAGACTCCTTCCAGAAATGATAAATAAACATAATCTGAATCATCTCTTTCTCACTCATTGGCTGAACCATTTATTCCTATAAGGGTCCTTGGGAGGATGGATCTCAGCTAACTTCCCAGACCATCCATCACAGGGTCAATACACACACAACCATTCACAATCACACTTTCACCTAGGGGCAATTTGGAACAGTCACTTAGCCTAATGTGCTTGTCATTGGACTGTTGAAGGAAACCGGCGAACCCTGAAGAAACACTGGGAGAACATGCAAACCCTACACAGAAATGCCTTTCCTGAACCTGGGACTCGAACCCAGCACCTTCTCACTGTGAGGCAGACGAGTTTTTTTCTGACCAATCATATAAGAGGATGTGTCAGCATCTTAATGTGAAGGAACCTAATAAATTAAGGGAGATCAAAATTGGCCGTACTCTCAGGGAGGGGGTGGGATCCTCTCTCTGACCTGTCAGTCACAACTAAAACTAACAAACCACGGATAGCACTCTTCTCTAAGTGTGTTTTGCCACCTCAGAGTGGTGCAGTTTAATGAGATGCAGTTGGAGGAAGCATGTCCTCTTTGTCATGTGATCTGTCAGAGGAGAAATGTGTGGCAGGTGGGACTAAATTAAGGTTAAAAATCTGTTGAAAATATGGGTAACTAATTTTTTTAATGCTCTCTCTATGTTTTATACTTCTATATTTTATACTTTTATACTTATTATGAATTACTCAGAAATTACTATGACCTTTGACCTCATGTGTGTGTCTCTGTGTCATCTTTGTCTTCCTAGGGCTCTAACAGCATGTCCTACATCCATAACGCGTTCCAGCTTCTCTTGCCGGTTCTTCAGATCTCACACATCCAGCAGAACAGCAGAACTCTGGCTAGAGCCGGACCAGAACCTGAACCTGATCCAGCTCTTGCAGACTGATCTCCTCGTCCAGTGTTGCTGTGCGTGTCTATTATGTATGTGTGTGCGTTTTCCTTCGGCGAGTGTCTACACCAAGTCCTCGCTTCAGCTGAATCAGAAAGAAAGAGTGTTCTAAAGGAGCTGATTAAGTTATTTGTGCCTTTGCCACATTAGACCTAATTACAGTAGTGCCTGTATGATGTGTACATTTTGATATGAAACCGATTCACATTCCTTTGTTTCATGATGATTTTAATCACACTGCGTTTCATCAGAGCTGTGGATGTATGCATTGCGTCTTGTACCATTCAGAGGTTTCTGTAGTAACAGCACCTACAGGAGGATAATCCTTTTAATATAATACCCTCCTCATAATCTCATAAATTATAATAAACAGATAAATTTAATTAATTTATTAAATGAAAACAATATAATGTACGATTGTTGATCTATGATATGATATGGTGAAGTTTTTCGTACAGTTTACTGATGGAAGGCATCTCCGGTGTTCATGTTTTAAGGGAAGGGCATAACATACACTTCCCTCCGGGGTAGTTTACAATAGTTTAGTTTATTTTTCCCTCTTATTTAGTGGCGGACAATTAATCTGGATTCAAGCCTGCAATCTCCAGGTCGATAGTCGCGCGCCTTGTCAGTGCATATCAATGACCCTGCGTTTTTCAAGGTTTGGGGCGGGGGGGGAAACAATAAAAAAAAAAAAAAGCTTTCATCAAAAATTTCAAGGAGGGCTCCAGAGTGGCGTATGGACAAGGTGTGTGACTATCAACTCGGAGTTTGAATCCGGGTTGATGCCACAGCCATCCGCAACCGGGAGACCATAGGAGCTAACTACCTGAGCTCTCACTGGAGAGAGGGATGGCATACATTCACTTCTCTTTCACTCGCAGCGATCACCAGCCAATCATGGGCATCTGTGGGTGTGGTGGGCCATCTCCTAATATGCATGCGCAGCAGTTAGAAAAGAGGCAGGTGGCAGCATCGCATGTCACGGAGGGTGCATGCTTACGCCGCTCCCTGGTTGGTGGTGGTCGTGTGATAGGGAAGCCTAATTTGATAATGGAGTGTCTGTGACTACTGTCGCATCAGAAATGTAAAAATAAATAAATAAACCCCCATTTTAGTTTACTTTTCTTATATTCCCTTGTAGTTTATACCAAACTATTATTCACCTCAGGCTTAGAGTCAAGAAATAACAAGGAGAAGTTTGGGATGTTGCCGAGGATGAAAAAGAATAAAACACATTTTATATAGAAAAGTTATCCATGGACATCTGTAAAAATCTGGGATTCTGTAACCTTTCAGGGTTTTGATGACGTGCCACATTGCCACATCGTTGCCATACTTTTAAAGGCGAAATGACTTTACATCATAATCACCAAGGACCTACAATATTTGTTTTTAAACTAAACAACACAGTAAATAATTAATGTTGTGGATATTACTCATTTGTTTAGATGTTTTCATTCTGGACTCGATGTTATATAGATAATAATCTGCAGTGTTTATCTGTGAGTAAATTAAATACATAAAAATATTTTACTTCCGTACCTCAGTTACTGATTTATTTTTCAGAACTAGGAAATCGTTTTTGTGGCATTTTATTTAATTAAAGGAAAAGTAATTATTTTTAGTAATTCACCGAAGTGCACATGCACGTCCAGTTTCACTGTTTGAATGTAAATTTATTTTAAAATATAAATTTGTTTTTAAAGTATAATTATATGCAATTGTATAAGAAACTTTTTTTTTTAATTATATTAAATTCTATAAATGTTGCTGTTGCCTTAGTGAGAGATTCATACAGTTAATATCAATAAAATGAAATCATCACACATAAAACCTGATTCTCTTGTTATTATAAAATACAGTAATTATTTACTGACAGTCATTACAAACTTAGAGAGAAATTTCTATTTATCTGTACTTGTAGGCGGGGTCGGGAGTCTACCCTGTGGCTTTATTGATGATAGTACTTGGGCACTTGAGGAAGTGAGTTGTCATTTTGACTCGGTTCATTGCACATGTGTAGGTCACTTTGCAAAAGTGGACCAAATGCAGTTTCAGCAAAACAAAGTGTATCTGCACAATTTGAGGAGTGGTTTGGAAAGCCTATATAAAGCCTTAAAAATGTCCATTTTTGTTAGTCTAGTGCACGTCATAATGCCATGCCTACCACATGAACAACGTCTCCAGGCAATGGGTATGGTGGAGGCCGGGTTGAGCTACAGTGAGGTAGTGATGGGCTGTACACAATCCACCATCAGAAACCTGACTGACCTCCACAACATCACATGGTCAGTTGATGACAGGGCGAGAGAGAGTGACGACTCCTGAAGAGGATTGCTACATCCGGTTGCAGCACTCACTGTACCGTTTTCACCGTGCTGTATCACTGCAAATCATCACCTGTATCAACGCAAATCACCTTCTGTATCACTGCCTGTATCACCGCAAATCACCTCCTGTATCAAAGCAAATCACTGCCTGTATCACCGCAAATCATCTTCTGTATCACTGCAAATCACTGCCTGTATCACCGCAAATCACCTCCTGTATCACTGCAAATCACTACCTGTATCACCGCAAATCACCTCCTGTATCACTGCAAATCACTGCCAGTATCACTGCAAATCATCACCTGTATCAACACAAACCACTACCTGTATCAACGCAAATCACCTTCTGTATCACTGCAAATCACTGCCTGTATCACTGCAAATCACTGCCTGTATCACCGCAAATCACCTTCTGTATCACTGCAAATCACTGCCTGTATCACTGCCAATCACTGCCTGTATCACTGCAAATCACCTCCTGTATCACTGCAAATAATTACCTGTATCACCATAAATCATTGGCTGTATCACCGCAAATCACTGCCTGTATCACCGCAAATAACTGCTTGTATCACTGTGAATCACCGTCTGTATCACTGCAAATCACTGCCTGTATCACCGCAAATCACCTCCTGTATCACTGCAAATCACTGTCTGTATCACCGCAAATCACCTCCTGTATCACTGCAAATCACTGCCAGTAGCACTGCAAATCATCACCTGTATTAACACAAACCACTACCTGTATCAACGCAAATCACTGCCTGTATCACCGCAAATCACCTTCTGTATCACTGCAAATCATCGCCTGTATCACTGCAAATAATTACCTGTGTCACCATAAATCATTGGCTGTATCACCGCAAATCACTGCCTGTATTACCGCAAATCACTGCCTGTATCACCGCGAATAACTGCTTGTATCACTGTGAATCACCATCTGTATCACTGCGAATCTCCACCTTTATCACTGCAAATCACTGTATCGCTGCAAATTACTGCCTGTATCACCGCAAATCACAAACATTAATTATCATCATCGCATTTATATTTGATATTTTATATTCAACCTTTAACTATTGATTTGTCCTTCAAATAGTTATTGTTATTGTTATTTTTCTTTTTTCTTCTTGATATTAATAGTTTATTCTCTTCAAATATTGGAGTAATAAGCATTTCACTACATATTGTACTGTGTATGATTTTGTACATGAAAAATAAATTAGAATTTGAATTTGAATCACTGCAAATTACCCCCTGTATCACTGAAAATCACCACCTGCATCACTGAAAATCACTGCCTGTATCACCGCAAATCACCACCTGTCTCACCAAAAAATCACTGCCTGTATCATTGAAAATCACTGCCTGTATCACCGCAAATCACCACCTGTCTCACCAAAAAATCACTGCCTGTATCACTGAAAATCACTGCCTGTATCACTGCAAATCACTGCCGGTATCACCGCAAATCACTGCCTGTGTCACTGCAAATCACTGCCGGTATCACCGCAAATCACTGCCTGTGTCACTGCAAATCAACGCCTGTATCACTGCAAATCACTGCCGGTATCACCGCAAATCACTGCCTGTGTCACTGCAAATCAACGCCTGTATCACTGCAAATCACTGCCTGTATCACCGCAAATCACTCCCTGTATCAACGCAAACGGAGGCCATACCCGATACTCACTGTTGTGACTTTCATTTTGGCAGTTGCCATTTTGTTTTATTCTTTTTGAAGTGCATAATTTATTGTTGACATTTATATTTGTTGTCTTTTGAAGCCATCATGCTAAACAAATTATCCATATTACGAAAATCCAGTTTTGGGCATCAGAATCAAAATGATGTCGAAAATTATGGTCTCAAAGGTTTTAATGCCTCTTAGTGTAGCTGTGGTGGGGCAGGTGATGTAGTGGTTATGGTGCTGGGCTCATGATCAGGAGGTCGTGGGTTTGAATCCCCATTGGACCCCCACCATGCTAAGACCCCTGGGCAAGGTCTTAACCAAAAGTGTGCCTCTGTCCACCCAGAAGTATAAATGGGTACCTGTAAAAATACTGGGAAGGTAACCTGCAATGGACCAGCGTCCAATCCTGGAGGTGTTGAACTCCTAATCGCTACAGAAACTGGGGATAAGCTCCGACCTGATGAGCCAGTAGGCTCAGGTGTAAAAGTCAACAGACTTTAGTGTAGCTGTAAAACTGCAGCGATTTATAAAATTCCACTTTTAAAATTTGTCTTTAACTTTCTTTTATAACTTAAACATGGCAGATGATATTTTTTAGAAATATAAACAGAATATAAACCCTGTACTTCCACTGTTTACCCAAATAATCATGAAAATATTTTTTTTACAATTTCCAGGTTTTTGAGTGAGGTATAAATTCAGTATGAGGCCAATTGCTGTCATTTTCTATCCAAACAATCAAACAAGTAGCATTTTACTGATTCATTTACTTCAATTTTTATTTAAAATGAAGGTAATTTGGGTGACTCTAAGACAGTATCATCATTTTAGGATGTAAGAGTTCTAAAAATCTAAATATTATATCAATTCATAAACATCTTCATATACATTTAGTCATATATATATATATATATATATATACACCCTTCCTATTCACTCATTATTACGTAGAAGTCTGTACTTTATGGGTTAATAACTGGTTAAAATCATGTTAAATCAGTAAGGCCCAACATGGTGCCTTCACTACATCATGAAGTTTACATAAAAAAGAATCCCCTTGAGTGGGAGTCTGTGCTCATTATCAAATATATGATAATGAAGACTCCCCCACCCTTCTTCAACTCTATGACTCTTCCTTTCTACCCTCTATGGTCCTCCTTGCCTCCCCTCTCAGGCCCTCCCTTCCTCAACTTTCAGCCCATTACTGCCTCCCCTCTAAGCCCCTCCCTTCCCCTTTAGCATTTTATGCATTTGGACCTCCTCGCCCATATCGGGTACAATACAGACTCTGACGTTATATTTGGGAACTACTTTTTTAATCATGTGACTACATGGTCAAAATGTTGTTGCTGACACAAGAATACATGTTTGTGCAATGAAAGTAAAAGAATTGAGGTACACACACCATATTTTAATAGCAATTAACTTTTATTTGTGATGCAATATTAAGTTATATAATTAATTTTAGAGGGATCTTTTGCTCTCTCTACCGCAGTAACCGCATCACAATGCAGTAGGTAGAGTTAGGTTCAGAGCTGGGTGTAAAGTTATACTTCTACTGCTATAGAGTCAACTAATAAACACACGAGCCAGTTAACATTCGGACTAGCTAACATTCTTGTCATAGGTTTAGTTCTCAGAAACTGATTGCTCTCTGAGATCAACTGGGTTTCTTTAAAGAATTTTATGCTACACTACACACTGTAACGTCATCACTACATCTCTACTAGCTTCTGAATGCCAGAGTTTTAATGTGAAGCTCTGAAAAGGTGTGTGTTTATATTAGAGAAGACATTAAAGGCACCGTACAGCTCTTGTAGTTTAGCTTCTCTGTACCTGAACCCCAGTTCTTAGCTAGCATTCAGGTTAGGCTTTTGTGTATCATTAGCTAATTAGTTTTTTATGTATAATTCTATACATTTAGTGCGAAACCCCGAGGGTCATGTTAGCATTAGCTAGCAATTTGTTTCTTTGTAATCAAGGATACGTTTGTTGTTTTAGTTCATCTGACAGAGATGAAATATAAAAGATGCTTCATTCAAAAGTTGGCTACAAACAAATTTCCACTGCACAGGTAAACAAAGACAAACAATAATAATTAGAACATAATTTGGACGTTAAACGTTTCCACAGTTTTATGTAGATGTTACTTCTGATATTGAATTTGTTATGAATTAGGATTTAGTTAAGCTTGTGCAATGGTATATTTTTCTCAGGTGGTTTTATCATTGGTCTGGAGCGGTGTGGTGTTTATCACGTCCGCCTCACAACAAGACGGTCCTGGGTTCGAGTCCTGGGCTCGGCGAGGATGTTTCTAGTTAGAGTTTTCATGTTTTCCCCTTGCTTGCGTAGGTTTCCTTTGGGTACTCCGGTTTCTTCCACAATCCAAAGACATGCACATTAGGTTAATTGGCTATTCCGGTGGGCCTGAGCATGAGTGTGAATGGTTGTGTTGGCCCTGTGATGGACTGGCGAGCTGTTCAGGGTGTACCCTGCCTGAGATAGGCTCCAAAGGGCACATATATTTATAATCACATCAAATATTGTGTAAATGGGGTAAACATACAGCAGCTTGTTTTATCATCTCGCTATAGACTTGTATTGACCTGCTAACAAATATGGAGGTGTTGGTATAACATCATATAACACCATCTTATAACACCATCACATAATGAGTCTTCTTCTCGTAAGTCGGTGGATAAGTGTGGAAGCGTAGTTAATGTGTGTCTGTGTGTGTGTGTGTGTGTGTGTGTGTGTGTGTGTGTGTGTGTGTGTGTGTGTGTGTGTGTGTGTGTG
>JAOUQZ010087896.1:0-16672 GCA_028564935.1 Neosilurus hyrtlii
TTCCAAAAACTGCTATAAAAATAGTACAGATTCATATTTTTTTCCTGCTTTTTTGAGTCAAGTCTTTTGATCTACTTTAGTCCTGATCAAAACTATCAAATATTTAATAATTATTAGGATTTTAACCCTTTAAATACCAGTTTGATTAAATAAAACCCCAACATTACAGAATGCATGATGAAGGGATTTTTAATTACTGTGAAACTACTGTGTGAAAATAGATAGAACAGTTGTATGCAAATAAAATTTAATTTATATAAGCAGATAAACAGTGTACACCATTTCAAGCACCTCTCTCTGTCTTTCTCACACTCAGGTGGATCTAGGTTTCCTAGGGTATGTTTCAGCTATAGGAACACAAGGAGCCATTTCTAAAGATTCGAGGAAGGCGTACTATGTTAAGACCTATAAAGTCACCATCAGCACCAATGGGGAGGACTGGATCACTGTGAAGGATGCAGGCAAGCCCAAGGTATGTGATAACAGAGTTTTAACTCTATTAATGTGTGAAGGCAGCCTTACCAGCCATTACTGTTGGTCATTTTTAGATACATCAGCTACAGCAACAGTGGACTCAAATTAAATCAAGAACCTTTTTAAAATACTGACCCTATTTTGGCCTCTTTCTAAAATTCATTTAAAACAAGGTCTTTGATTTGTTAATTCATGTGAACCTTCCTTTAACTGACATAAACACAAAATATGGTTTTCAGTATTTTTACTGCCCAACTTTGTAGTACTTATAAATATGAATAGATCTATAATTTAATGGCTGTAACATATTCATTAAAAGTTGGTAGAAGGTTAAAATATTCAATAACAGTTCTAAAGTAACTGGTAACAAGTGAGGGATCATGATTGGTTATAAAAATAGCATCTGGCAAAGGCGAATTCTTTGCAACCCAGGATAGGCCGTATCTCATCCCTTTGTTCCAAAAGTCTAGGGATAATTGTTAAACAGTTCAAAAGGAACATGTTTCAACGCAATATCAAAGTGAATTTATTATTTTTTTTAAATCTACAGTACATAATTTTGAATGAAAAGATTCAGGGAGTTCAGACATGCTTCAGTGTGTATAGGACGAAGTTTAAAGCCATTGTTAAATGTGCATGACCTTCAAGCTCTCGGGACAGAAACTGTCTTGCTATCTGTCACTGTCACTTCATGGACCCATGAGTAATTTGACAAACCGTTATCACTTACCGCAGTCCGACGCTATATTCAGAACCGCAACTAGATATTTTATTTCACCAGGAGGAAGCCATGCATAAATTCTATGTAGAAAGTTCCCTGGGCCTGGGATCATCTCAGGTGAATTTTTGTCAGTGAAAGGTGCATCTATGATAGCATGTGCAAAGCATTGTTATTGCGTCCTCGTTGCAGTACTCTAGTTCTACATTTTTGGATCTGCCCATTACTTCAGTGTCATGACATTTGGATTCTTATGAATCTACTTACAGGACCAGTGTGAAAATTTAACAATGTTTTGGGTCATATTTATGCAAAGTGGTATACATCCATAGATGCAATGGGGACAGATAGGAACCCATATAAACACTTTCAAATAGCATAAGCCCCTTTGCCTTAAGTGACCTTGAAAGGTAAAAATAAAAGTTACAAGATTTGACCTGTAATCACTTGGAAACAAGGGACGATATACACAATAAACATTCCATTACTATATAACACTAATAGAACACCATACATTTCAGACTTTCAGCTGAGACAATTACTTATGGCCTTAAAACTTTATAGAATTTTGAATGTTTATAACTTTGAAAGGGCAGCAGAGTGGTGTACTGGCTAGCATGTCCACCTCATTACAGTAAGGTCCTTGGTTTGGGTCCTGAGCTCGGCGACTGCATGGTTTCCTCCCACAGTTCAAATACATGCACATTAGGCTAATCAAATCAAAATTATAATACTTTATTGATCCCAAAGGAAATTGTGTATTTAATTTACTTTTCTAAATTGCCATTAGGTGTGAGTGTAAATGGTTGTGTGTGCTGGTCCTGCGGTTTGGGGAACTGTTCAGGGTGTACCCCGAGTTGGCCGAGAAAGGCTCCAGGATCCCCGTGTCCCGAGTAGGATTAATCATATATACATATAAAAGTGGTGCCTCTTAATTGTCTTTATAATCAGACCTGATTCTGAAAAGGTGAAAACTGGATGCAAAGATTTTGAGGCATAAGAAAATTCTGAGAAATAAAAAACACACTATAAACTGTGTCAGATATAGTACATCATTTGAAGAAAGCTTCCTAAAGTGGCATAGTCCATCAAGAAAATATCTGAATGAATTGGACTGTTGTTATGTGTTGATTTTTTTCCTTCCTTCTGCAAAGGGTAACAAAATCTGATGGTAGTACTTTAGATAGATGACTTTATTTAACTTAAAATACTTCTCTAACTAAATACTGCTCTCCTAGGCAAAACACTACACTCCAATCAAAAACCTTCCAGAATGGTACTTCCCACAGAAGTCACATGAACTCATTGGATGATGTAACAGTTGTGATAGCGTATAATTTTCACTTTTGTCAGTTGGTGTTTTTTTGTTATTTTTTTTGTGGATACACATGCCAATCTCTTAAAAACTGCCTCAGATATCACTGTCAAACTTGCAGGGTAGCAACTTGTGACCAAAGGCCGAAATGAGTTAATGAAAAGCCCATTGTAGGTCACGTTTGTCAGCAAAATGGCTGCCAATAGTTTATAATGTATATAATGGCAATTTTCCCATCAGGAGCCTGTAGTTTTAGAACATATTTCTTCTTCTTCAAAATCTGATAGTAGCTGTCAGTCATTGGTGACTGCTCTAGGCACAAACGCTTTCTAGCCTGGCATTGTCCATGAAGTCACAGAGAATCAAAAAAAATGACATTTTTCATAATGTATTTAAACAAGAAAACATTTCACAGTGTGATAAATTTGAACAGAACCACATGGAAATGGAATTTATTCATGTATTTATTTAATAAAATATTGGTAGTTGTAAAATTCTGTTGTGCAAAAAGTACATACTTCACCTCAGAAGCTAGTATTGCCCCTTTAGCAGAAATAACTTCTTGCAGCTGTTTTGCACAGCTGTCCACCAGTCTCTAACATCCACTATTTCTTTTACATACTGCCTTTTCAAACTTTCCCACAACATTTCATTGGACTTTGACCTGACCACTAACATTCTAATCTTCTTCTTCTAAGCTTTTTTTCCTGGCATGCCTCCCATGTATCTCAGATTTGTCCTTGTTCTGATTGGGGACATGTGCTCTTTCATTCCAAGAGTGGCAAGAGTTTCCGAGCACAGAAATCACTTACAGGGGTCATGATTGATTGTAAAGCACTTCCTGTCTCGCCATCTCACTAGCGTAAATGTAGCAGCTAAAAATTTCAAGAGCCTGCACCCCTAGACTTTATCATTCATTTTCTGAACCGCTTATTCCTAATTAGGGTCGTGGGGAAGGCTGGTGCCCATCTCAGCCAATTCTGGGCGAGGGCAGAGAGACTTTATCATGAAGAGCTGTAATATGGCAAACAATAGAAACATTTCTGCCCTTGAAATAGAAGTGGAAATACAACTGAACCTTGGTCCAGGACTGTGGCACACAGGCTCCCTCTAATGGCATATCAGGATAATAATGATGATAATGATGATGATAATAATATTATTAATAATAATAATAATAATAATAATAATAATAATAATAATAATAGGCAGTGAAGTGGTTAGCCAGTTTGCCTCCCAGGTTGATTCCTGGGCTTAGGCGTTTCTGTGTAGAGTTTGCATGTTCTCCCCGTGCTTGCGAGGGTTTCCTCACACATTCCAAAAACATGCACAGTAGGCTAATTGGCTGTTCTAAGTTGCCCCTAAGTGTGAGTGTTTATGGTTTATTTTGTGCATAGTTTAAATTATAACAATTGCACATGATTTCAGACACGTCTCATGTCACAATGTGTTTGGTTGTTGGCTCATCAATCTTTTTTCTCTTTTCTTGTTTTGCCTTGTTTAGGGTTTTTTTTTGTCCTTTGCTTAGTTATCTTTAATAATTTATTAAAGATATTTATATTATTAATATTTATTATAATTTATTAAGTAATCTGTTAAATTAAGATCATCTCGTGTGTTTTTTGGGGTTGTACAGAGTTACAGACAGAACAGAATTATTTTGTATGCTGATGATTTGTTATTGCTCTGGTGTATCTGCCATTTTAGCTATTCCGGACCATTTGGGCTCATTTTCAGGTTATAAACTAAAGCTCATCCAGAGCGAGTGCTTTCCTATTAATACACCTGCTGTGCATCTTCAATAGACTTAATTGCCCTTTAAATCTAGTAAAACTGGCTTTAAATATCTTGGTATTAGAGTACCCGTACACTACCTGGTCTTTTTTTCGTTCATCTCCAGGACCAAGACTGACTTCTAGAGATGGAGTAGTTTCATTTTCACTGATTAGCAGGAAAAATGTCCAATTCTGTCAAATTTCTTTCTTTTTTTGTACAAAGTACCCCAATACTACTCTCAAAGGTTTTAAAAAATGTTGAATCAAATTCCTTTATATGAAAAGGGAATGCTCGGAGGATTTCTAAAACTTTACTAACACTCTGTGATACGGACTGGAGAGTCTCTTACGGACTTCATGCTCCCTCTCCACCCTGTTACTTTTCTCCTTGACCCAGTGGTTCTTACCACGTTTAGAATTTATCAACAATTTAGACAGAATTTCAAGTTTTTATCTGCATCAAACTTGGCACCAATTTTCAAACTGCCCTACTGTTTGAAATATAAAGAATTTACAAAAAAACCCCAAAACAAACAAACAAAAAAAAAAAACCCATAAAAACTCGAGTTTCTGAAGTTTCTCCTGACTTGTTGACTCATTAGTGGATCAGTTCTATTAGTGAGACTCCTCAGTTCTGCAATATAGTGGCCTTACATGAGTGGAATCTTTCAAAATCAAAAAAAAAATACTGAAGTATAATCTGCCTATTATCTAGAGTAGAATAGAATGTAGATGTGAGTGTATGTATTCATTAGGTGATGCCATGTAATTGATACTTGGCTATACATTGTGCAAATATAGTCTTTTTTGTTTTAGGTGTTTCAAGGCAGTCACAGCCCCACCGATGAAGTGCGTGCCTTTTTCCCAAAACCCACCCTGACACGTTACATAAGGATACGACCTCTAACTTGGGAACAAGGCATCTGTATGCGCTTTGAATTATATGGCTGCAACATATCAGGTACCACACACATAGATACAAAACTATCACCATCACGGTTATCACCATGCAAAGCATAGCATCTATTCAAGACATTTATTTTAGACAGTTTTGGAAATATGGTATTTTTCACTTTGCAGCATGCATTTCAGAAATCTCAGTCACCTGACTATTGACACTCCCATCATATGACTTCACATCTGCACACCTGGCTCCCATTTCCCTAATTACCTACAATATGTAAGGACCCTGATTTCAGATGCTCAGTGTGAAGTATTGGTTTTGAGTTACCAGTGCATACCAAACCTTGATTTTTGTGACTGTTCACTGTGTTTTGATGTTTGCCTGTCTCCTCATTGTTGATTAATCTTTGGTCTCTGATATGCTGTTTACTTGAAGGACCGTACTTTTCCTGCCTGCTGACTAGTGTTTTTGGACTGTCTGCTTTTTTTAGCTGCATGTGCTTCCACCTTCATTTCTGCCATAATGCAGTGTAGCATAGTACAGTCACTTAGTGACTTTTTCTATATTCTTCATCTTCATTTTCTTACGCTGGTTCCGTGGTCGGGTCACCGAGCAGCAGCCTAAGCAAAAAAAAGCAGAAAAAGAGTTTAGTTGGTTTAGAAGAATGGATGAAAATTCCTCCAGGTTGATGTTATATATTTTTTTAAAGATAAACACTGAAAGTGCTAATCCATAGAGCAGGTTTTCAGTCCTTTTTTGAAGACACCCAGTGACTCAGTTGTCCGGACATCTAGATGAAGTTTTCTCCATCATCTTTTATACATCATGAGTAGATGCATGTTTTCCTTGTTCCTTCATAGACGGAGGGACCAGTTTATCAGTGCTGGATATATGAATCCCTTCCATGTAACCTGCTATGTGCGATCTTTTAGATAGGAAGCAAGCCAATGCCAGGCTGAACCATAAACTGCAAGACTCTTGAGGGTGGACAAAAGAGTGTTATGTTTGACGGGCTTCAAACGCGGCTAAAAGATCGAATGGATGAGGATTGATGACAGTGTATCTCACTGCATGTAGCTTTTCTGTGACAGCCAAAAGGGCAATCTGTGTGGAATGGGCTGCTTTAAAATCAGACTGATTAGGGTCTTGGAGGCTGTTCTGCAAGAGATAGAAATATAGTTGGTTGAATGAATTGTAATTCCCACAGATTTGGAATTTTTCATATGTTTAATAGAACAAGATGATTCAGTACATTCATATTACACCCTATATACTTGTAACAACTTAGTCCCAGGTAGAATAACGGTGTAAGGGGCACATTAAGGCTTCATTACTAGCAGTGGTATACTAGTAAAATCCTATAAAAATCACTATAAATTTCCTCAAAAATGTGCTGTTGTGTTTACATTGTACTTATTACAGAGTGTGTTTAAATTCATGGTTACTTTATTCAGCATCACTAATAATTTAATAACCACAGTGACAATCATTAGTTCCCTTTTTGATAATAATATGTCTCTGTACCTGTGCATTTTCTTCATTCTTACTCACTTTAAATAGTCTGGCCGATGTGTAATCTTGTTCTGTTGTGCATTTGATTTTTATTGTATGTTGTGCCATAGCAAGAATACATTTAAACACTGATCTGTTCATACTGTTGGATTTCTAAACAATTCTAAACAGTTCTTTTAAGTAGGATTAAACTCTATACTCTATGCCTTCATACACCTGTTAATGGACTATGTTGGAACTTTTATTGTGGGAATCAAGTGATAAAAAGTGGTAAAAAAGTTTGTCATGTTCGTTCATTAATTCATTTTCTAAGCCGCTTAATCCTAATTAGGGTCACGGAGAGGCTGATGCCAATCTCAGCTGACTCTAGGCAAGTGTGAGGAGTTTGTCGTGTCATGTTAATAAATTTTTTAATTAAAATTTTTTTTATTTAAGGCCTGGGTTCAATTTCTAGGCTAGGGCCTAGGCTTGTTTCTGTGTGGAGTTTGCATGTTCTCCACGTGCATGTGTCGGTTTACTCCGGGCACTCTGGTTTTCTCCACAGTACAAAAATGTGCACAGTAGGCTAATTGGTGTTTCCAAATCGCCCCTAGGTGTGACTGTGAGTGTGAATGGTTGTGTGTGAGTTGCCCCTGCAATGGCCTGGCAAGCTGTTCAGGTTGTACCCTGCCTTCGCCTAAAGACGGCTGAGATAGTCGCCAGCCTCAACGCAACCCTAATTAGTTGAAGGAATCCTAATTAGTTGATGAATTAATTGTTTTAATTTCGTCACAGTTTAAAAACATCAGTGTGACTTTAAGCCAGCACTATCGTTGCAATGCCCAGTAATAATTCCTTTACAAATATTAGCTGATCATTTTATTGGTAATTTGTCTCTCTTTTTTAGACTCTCCATGCTCTAGCATGTTGGGGATGGTCTCTGGTCAGATTTTGGACTCTCAGATCTCTGTGTGGCCTGAGGTAGAGAGGGGCTGGTTACCTGAGCAGGCCAGGCTGTTGACAGGCCGCTCTGGCTGGGTACTACCTATACCAGCTGCATCATCTGTTCCACCTGGTATAGCAAACAGCTCCAGGTTGGAAGTGGACCTTGGTTTTCCTTACAGGGTCTCTGGAGTCATATTGCAGGGGGGAAAACACAGGGACAAGATAATGTTTGTCAGACACTTCAAACTGTCCTACAGCACTAACGGCTTTGACTGGAGCTACATAAAGGAGGAGAACACCAACCAACCTAAGGTGGGAGTGGCAGTAAGGGGAGAGAGAGAGAGAGAGAGAGAGAGAGAGAGAGAGAGAGCCTATGGATACTCTGGTTTACTCCCAAAAGATATGCATAATAGGTTACTTACTGTTCTAAATTGCCCCAAGTTATGGGTAAGAGTGTGATTAGTTGTGTGTGTTGACCCTGCGATGGTCTGGTGAGCTGTTCAGGGTGTACACTGCCTTTAACCAGAGTCTGTGAAATAGGCTCCAGCCTCCCCACGACCCTAATAGGATTAGGGTCCTAAATCTCATTATACTTTGTTTTTCTTCTGTTTCTTGTAGTATATACAACACGCTTACAAAGAGCGATTTACTTTGTTTTGAATGAGTAGACTGAATAGACTGAATATTCAACCTTTATTTAACTGACAAAACTACAAAAGAAAGATTGTCAGCATTTTACTGACCAGCTTAATTGTATTTTGTTAAAATTTGATGCCTTCGATGCACTCAACAAAAGTTGAGACAGTTAAAATAAGATTAAAAAGATTAAAGAATATTCAAGTAACAGTCCTTAAACTAATTTCTCGTAAACTGACTGGTTATAAAAGTAGCATCCAAAAAAGGCACAGACAATACAACCAAGGAATGGATCATGGCTTATTGCTTTGTGCCAAAATTCCCAAGATAAATATTTAGTCAGGTAAAAAGAATCATTTCTCAACACTAGATTGCAGAGAATTTCAGTTTCTATCATACATAATATTGTAAAAAGATTCAGGGAATTCTGACACATCTCAGTGTGTGTGTAGAACAATGATGCCTCAACTACTGTTAGATGTAAGTGATCTTCAAGCCTTCAGGCAGCACTGCCTGAGAAGCCATCATGCCACTGTGACAAATACAGACATATTACAGATTTTGTTTTTATCGCGTTTTGAAAATATTCGAGTTTTCTAAATATATAGAAAATTAACAATCAGTATGAAGTTACAATATGTAAATATGTCTCAACTATTATCTCTTTGCAGGTTTTCATGGGGAATCAAAATCATGACACTCCAGAGATGCATTCCTTCAAGCCACTGATGATGCGTTTCCTGCGATTATACCCTGAGCGCGGAGCAAAGAATGGAATGGCTGTCAGACTGGAGGTGCTGGGCTGCGACTCTCAATGTGCGGAACAGCCCGTTTAAACAAAGACATCTAAGCACTGACATGACAACAATTTTTTATAACATTTTAAAATTGCATGCTGAAAACATCAAATACATCAAAACATTTATCCCAAACATGTTTTTGTTCTTGGCTGTGGTGGAGAACTAGTATAATGATAGAGAGAATGCAGAAGAGTAAATGTTAGCATAAGTACTGTGTGTTTATCAGAAAATTCACAGAACTGTAGTTGAATGAAATGAAAAGCCTATAGAGATTTTTCTGTTTTGTACCTGAGCCGCATTTAGGAGTGATGTTTCATGTGGAGGCTTTGGAACACCAGGTGTCATGATTTATTTTATTGTAATGTTTAATTTTTGTTGATGTACATTGTAGTGTAGAGCAACAAACAAATCCCACATATAGTTTTAACACAGAGGACACAGTATACTGTATTCACAATAAGAATTCTTTATTGTTATTATACTAATGTACAGTGAAATTTAATGACCTTTTCCCACAAGCAAAATACACTACATGGCCAGAAGTATGTAGATACCTGACCATTACACCTGGATGTGATTTGTTGAATATTCCATCCTCAAACCCCTCTTTCCAACTAGAAACACTCTCATCTCTTCAGAAAAGATTTTTTAATAGAGTTTGGAAAATATCTGGATATTTGTCCCCATTCAGTCACAGAGGTATTTCATGTCCTTCCTGAACTTGTGTGGGTTTCCTTTGGATACACCAATTGCCGCCCACAGTACAAAGACATAAACATCAGGCGTATTGGCTGTTTCAAATTGCCCCAAGGTGGGAGTGTGGGTGTGACTGATTGTGTGTGTTGGCCTTAGCTGAGATAGTCTCCAGCCACAACTAGTATGCCAAAGCATCAATGAATGAATGAATAAATGAATGAACACTGGTTACCAGTTTACGGTACACCTAATTTGTGATCAGTGAAAATACAATTTTAAAATTATTTTTAATTTTAAACTTTTGCATTGTTGTAAATATGTGTTCTTAGATCCACACATCCAGGCTTGAAGGGCTAAAAAAATATTTTTCATTCCAGACACCACTACTCTTCCTCCTACAACTACAGTGTTAACCACAGAGAAGGAAACTGCGAACATTCCAGTAACCAGCCCAGAAATTGCTCTCACCACCACAACAGAAGACAGTGATGATGAATATGTGGCTTTTCACAGCGGTGGAGGCATAAGTGAAGGCTATAAACCTGCAGGTAAAATCATACACTGCACACTCAGATATTCCAACAGAAAAAATATATATATTTTTTGTGTATGTGTATAATTTTATTTTTTTTGGTGTGTGTTTCTGTTCAGCTACAGGTACAGTGACAGAGCCAATGGAATCTGGTAAGAACTGATAGCAACTGGTTAGAGTAAACCTTAGCAAAACAGTATACACAACACGGGAATTGTGTGAGCTGATTGGTCCACATTGTTTTACTGGAAATGGTAGACACATGCTCAAGTTTTGTGGTCACTGAGGCTAATACCCTAGAAATTCAACAGAATTGTTTCTTTAAAAAAATAGAAAGAAATTGCACAGTATGGCCTTTGTGTTTTTCCTGCTAAAAAAGTATTTTATTTAAACTGTGAATAAGTTTCAAAAGAAATGGCAACAAACTGTTAGTAGTGATAACTACATTTCTGTATAAACTTTCTTGGGTGTTTCAATGTATTCTTTGCTTTAGAGTGGCTTGCATTGAAAGACAAATTTCAAAAAGAAATATAAGAAACAAACAAAAAAAAAGAGGTAAAGAAGTGTTTAAGAAAATGTTATCTTTGTGAAAAGGCTCAGCGGAACTTAAAGCTAGCTTGGCGATGAAACAAAAAAACCCCACCTACAACAGTATTTATAGGTTCCAGTAAGTATGTGGCAACCCAGTTAACAATTTTTAATTTAATAACATTGCAATAATGTTGCACAAAATTTGTGATAATGTTAGTATTTTGTAAAGTTTTACTTCCAAATACATCAGAAGATAGTAAGACAGTAACATTAATTAGACTGTGTGCATGTGTGCTGTGGTTTCACTACCTGCATGATTCATTGAAAAGGAAACCCCAGTTTGGATGTGCACACTCTTTGTCCCACGCTAGATGGCACTGTAAAATAAATAAAAGTTCAAATAATGGTTTGTGAAACCGACCAAATTATGCCCTTTATGCGACATCGCAATAACGTTACTCAACTGTCCAGAAAGAAGGCCTCATGTGAACTGGGTCAAAAAGCATGGTGACTCTGTGCTTGGAGGTATCTGGGATGGACCATCGCACAGACAAAATGTGTACTGTGGTCACGCTAGTCCCCTGCAAACCTCTAAATTCCAGTGCAAATTTCATACATTCAGTTCAATTCTGTTTTATTTGTATAGTGTTTTTCACAATTAACATTGTTGCAAAGCAGCTTTAAATAGTAAAAAAAAACTGATAAAGAATTACAACTACAGAGGTTTTGAAAGAAATTTGACAAAGACAAGACTCAAAAGGGAAACCCATCCTCATTTGGGTGAAACCAGATAAAAATATAAACCATGTAGCAGAAACTTCACTATAGTATAACATGAGGTCTTATAACTGTAATGGTAATTGTAGTCCTAAATCATTTCAGTAAAAGGGTCATTCATGAAAGTAAAACACAAGAAAAGTAAAGAAAAATCATGAAGTACATACCACTCCGGTGTGATTCTGGTTTGTAGAACCTAACAGCTCAGCAAGTTTTCACAAAAATAGTTATGTTAAAATTTTTAGGTCAAGGTCAAACCGCACTACACCACCAACGGTAGATTCACGTCCTCTTGTATGTCATCTGCTTGAATGTGCATCTGCAAAAAATTTCGCAGTAACCATGACACCACCCCTTTAATGTGCTACTTCTGCTCTCTGTTTTTGTACTTGCTGTAGAATATTTTTGGTTCGACTGTAATTTTGGTTGGCCACGTCATCCCTCGTTCTGTGGGTGGAGTTCAGACAGCATTGGACCAGTGGACTGGGTCTTACAAAAGCATGATCAGCCCGACACGAATCAACTGCCAAATGTGGATTACATCGGTGAGATTGTATTGGCCATTCACGCAGATCCTTGGCAAGAATGTAGTTTAATGGTAAAAGTTTGTATTAAATGAAGGCGTTGGCAACAATAAAAAAGAATCCACTTCAGCTTGGCATAAAAAACATGGCTACACGCCTAGTTTTTTTCATGATCATGTCTGTTTCATGATATTTCTGAATTTAGAATGCATTTGTTCATAGATTCTTATGTTTGACTGTTGCCAGGGCAACCAGGAAACTTCATCTACACCCCACTGACCAGAGAATCACTCGGTCCAGAGACAGGAAGAGAGAGAGAGGTGGAAGGAGGAAGAACTGCAGTCAGATTAGCACGGCTGGTCAGTTTACCTGTTACGTCTTTTGATGAGGATCTGTGTGTATCATTCTGGTACCAGTTCACTGGAAAGCACACAGGTGCTCTACATATTCGTCAGAAGAGAGGGGAAGGAGTGGAGGGACATGGAGAACAAGGAAAGCTGCAGGAAGAAGGAAAAGACAGACAAAGGGATGAAAGGAAGTTAGAAGAGGTACTGCTCTGGAGGAAGGAATGGCAAGATACTAAAGGCTGGAAAGAAGGACGAGTTCTGATGCCTCGTGCTGATGAGCCATACAAGGTACCTGGTTTATCCTGACACAAAGACAGGACACTGCTGACTTCTTATTATTCAGTATTATATCTCTGTATGTATGTTTTAGGTGATTATTGAGGGTGTTGTTGACAGATCATTGTCCGGACATATCTCTGTGGATGATGTGAGAATCGTCCCTGAAATGAGTGCTGCTGAGTGTAAAGGTAAGCCCCATTGTGGGTAATTTAACTGCCACACCCTTTACAAGTTTCATCTCCCCAATTAATAATTGTTATTAACTTAATAAATTAAACATCATAAATCAACGTTATCAGTGAAACAAAATGAAATCTGGTCGGCATAAAAAGATGAAAATGGCTGAACATCTGCTTAACATGTAATTTCTCTTAGTTAACTGAAATCTGAAACTGAAAGAGTGTGCGTGTGTGTGTATGTGTGTGTTTGTGCATGTCTCTAATGATTGACTTGACCAGTCTGAAACCTTCACATTGTTGCCCTTATCAAGTCCCCTGTGGTGTTTGCGGCCCCATGGTACTTTTTTCCAACATATTTGAACACCAAAATAAATAAGAAATTAAAAATAAATTCACCTTTTTTAACACAGTTTGATATTTCTAAAGATGCAGGTGATATACTGCAACAAAAGACATAAAATGGACATTTTCCATAACTTAAATAAACAAAACGCAGATCAGTCACATGGAAATTGAATGAAATTGGTAGCAGGTGAAATTTATTTAATCCTGATATTTAATGTCTGATATTTACTTTGCTGCTGCAGAGTGTGACGTCATCGTGTCTAAATTTAAAGACCTCTCCAACCGTCAGTGTGTTCCTGACCTGTGATGGCCTGGTGAGCCAGCCTCCCCGCGACCCTAATTAGGATTAAGCGGTTCTGAAAATGCATGATGAATGAATGATAATTTACATAGATTTGTGTACCTAAAAAGTCTCCCATTAATTTATCCTGATTTCATTACCAGGTGTTATTATAGTGAAATTCCTGAGAGGAGCCCCATAGCAGTGGAACATGACTTCAATGGTTGTCCTGTGTCTGTGCCTGTGTTGGGGGTTTTGTATTAATGATTTGCATTAAGTAGGGCAGCAATAACGAATATCAGATGAATTTATAATGAAACTGAAACCCAAAAATAGAGGCTTTCACACAGTAGCTCAGATTTGTACAGTGTATAAAACACAAACTCAGGTGGACAAACAAACTTTCGCAGAACAAAACAACAGCAAACATGAATGGGAACATGGAACATAAACTCGTTAAAGGGATAATTAAACTAATTGTATTTTATTAATAGTTCACTTTACAATTTCCACTTTAAATGGTGTCAAAGTAAACAGCTATTAACTAAAAATCCTCATCTTGTATTACATGCTATTATAACTAACCTCCTCTCTGCTCTCAGCCAACATTCTGCCGCATGTTGTCACATTTTGCTCAGAACAAATATAGTTCTTTGTTATTCTCTTGTAAGGAATACATTGATTTGTTCGTGTGACGTTCCTGTATTTTACTGTACATGTATATGTGGATGTGTTCAGGTATTTTTTGTGTGTTTTTCAGATCCAGAGTATGAGATTATTATAAGTGCAGATAAACACGAACATGGTATGTAGCCCTTTAAGCCCTTATTTACATGTTTTAAAATCGAGCAAACAACTACACTATACTTAAGTGTTGTACATTGCTTACAAACTGTCTTTAAATGCTTAATATATTTTATCTTTCTTTTGGTTACAAGTATGAATTTCCAGTACACACTATATATTATTTTATTATTCCTCTAAAGTAGTGTTCTGTTTTCAGCTTGTCTGTGTGACCATGTGTTATCTCAAGAACAACTGGTTTAATGTTTGTGTGGTTTCATGGAATTGTATCACTGTAACCACTGGATGCATTTCCTTTGTATTGATAATTATGTGTCTGATATAGGAAAAATTCAGGAAGATCAAAAGAATGCAATGCACATACCAGTAAGATGAATGATTAACTGAACATCTAATTAATTACTTATCATATTTGCTTTTTACACCCAGGCCTACTGGCTCATTAGGCTGGAGCTTATCCCCTCTTTCTGTAGTGTGAAGCATCTGGAGTTCAACTCCACCTGGATGGGATGCTAGTCCATCGCATGTTTCCTTGCCAGTATTTTACTGGTACTCATTTATACTAATGGGTGGACAGAGGCATACTTGTGGTTAAGACCTTGCCCAGGGATCTTAGCACGGTGGGGGTCTAACGGGGATTCGAACCCACGACCTCTCGATCAGGAGACGCAGCAGCCTAACCACAACATCGGCCCCACTTATTCGTTATATACAGTGGATATAAAACCATCTACACACTATGTACACAAAATGCCAGATTTTAATGTAAAAAATTAGGCCTAGATAAATAATTTCCAACCGTTTTCCACCTGTAATGTGACCTATATATCCGAGACTATTTACGAAAAAAGGCACACCATCTTATAATTGGGGATGTCACTGTGTGTTGGCAGTGGGAATTTATCAATCACATTCAGACAAATGTTAAATATTAGTTAGTATACACTTGCCTTCAATTCAAATGAATCTCATTAACCCCAAATAAAGTTTGGCTGTTCTGGTTGGATTTTCCCAACATCAGCTTAGTTGCATCTTACAGCAAACATAATGAAGAGCTTACAAAGCATCAAAAAGATCTCAGTAAGGTATCAGTCAGGAGGAGGGTATAAAATTATTTCCAAAGCATAGCATATATTCTAGAACACAATGAAGATCATCAACAGTGGAGAAAATATGACACAATACAAAGAACTGACTATCCCTTAAAATGTGATGAAAATACAAGAAGAAAACTGGTCTAGAAGACAGTTAAGAGGAGTAAAGCAACATTAAAGGAGCTGCAGGAATCTCTAGTTTTGTACTGGGCAGCAAGTCCCAAATGACCTTGGGATCAGTAATCCAGGACCCGTCCACAGGGCCTTATATATATATATGTATATGTATATTAATTACTTCAGTTATAACATTCTGAACAGGAAGTAATATGACATTCAGGTTCTCTCTCTTTTCTCTCCCCCCTCTCCCCCTCCCTATTCTCTCTCTCTACCCCCCCGGTCTTTCTCTTGCCCCCTCTCTTTCTCTTTCTCCCTTTTACTTTCTCGCTACCTCTGTGTCTTTTCCTCTCGTCCCTATCCCTCTTTTTATCATTTCCCCATTCTCTCTCTCTCTCTCTCTCTCTCTCTCTCTCTCTCTCTTTTCTCTCCCCCCTCTCCCCCTCCCTATTCTCTCTCTCTCTCTCTCTCTCTCTCTCTCTCTCTCTCTCTCTCTCTCTCTCTGGCAGATAGTGATGGTGAGCACAGGCTGAAGACACTGACTCCCATTCTGATCACCATCATCGTGATGACTGCTGTGGGTGTGCTGCTAGGTGCTGTGTGTTTTGCGATCCTCTCATGTGCAAGTTCCCCCAACCCCAAGCAAACTCGTTCTGCCATCGAAAAATACAACTTTGAGCTGGTTGATGGCCACAGGCTCAAGAAGGCAAAAAAGAAAGTGTGTGAACAGTGTTCTTACACAGAGGCATAGAGGTTCATGTAAAGCAATCTCTATAAAAACATTTAATAAAAGCTTGTGACATTTGGTAAGGCTGAGTCAGGCTTTTCTCAGGATGTGCAGTGAGAGGAACCGACTGTCAGAGGGTCCGTCAAACAAAAGATAATGTACAGCTTATTGAAATACCACATGGCTGGTTGGTTTATGATTGTTGCTCCTTATTTTAATACTGGAATGCTGATCATGTGTCCAGACAAGATGGATGTATTTCCTGAACTATTTTATATAAGATTTTTTCTTTAAGAGACATATAGAGGGGATTTTGTGTGTGTGTGTGTGTGTGTGTGTGTGTGTGTGTGTGTGTGTGTGTGTGTGTGTGTGTGTGTGTGTG
>JAOUQZ010087906.1:0-16671 GCA_028564935.1 Neosilurus hyrtlii
ACACACACACACACACACACACACACACACACACACAAATTCTGCACACAACACCTATCCACTGAGTTCTTGACTGAAGGTATACTTAGTCTGTGTCCTGACGAACCAGTATAAGAATATATTCACACATAATGACTTTAAAGCACTTCTGTAAGTCGCTCTGGATACGAGCGTCTGGTAAATGATGTAAATGTAAATGTAAATCAATCAATCATTCAATCTGCCAGTGGGACAAGCATCATTTTCTTGGTGCAAACTTTGGAAGCTAGCATGAAACACTACTAACTGAAAAACTTAAAACTAGACAAAACTTCTAGCTACGGTAAGTTACGGTATGTTTATATTTGAACTCACAACCTTCTAATCAGTGGTATAACATTTTAACCACATAGATACCACTGACCACAGTTCATTCACTGTGGACTGAACAGTACAATACACACAGTTTTACATACATCAATTATTCTTTTAAAAATGAACATCTCCTTATATAGATTTGTTCTATAAAATATAAGCTAATTTAATTTATAAAATTCTTACTTACAAACGACTTAAAATGCAAACATACATAATATAAATGCTTGTGCTGTAGCTGCTTCCAACAAGCAAAAATTGTCCCTTTTAAGGATTTTAGCTATTTAGAATTTTGTGTAGTTTTAAACTTTTCAGTCGCTTAAATTTTACATAAGCTTTAAAAATCGTTGTTTTTTTGTAGTATATTTTGTTGTTTAATGTTAAAGTTTATTAAATTAAGAAAGCACGATTTATTTATTTATTTATTTAAATTTGGAGAGGACAACTGGTTCCTTTAATGTGGCGTATTTTTGGTTCTTTTTATTTAAATTCACCTCAAACTTAGCTGCAAAATCTTTGCAAGCCAAAACAAGAGAAACTAAAAATCTTAAAGGGAGATTGGTTTTCTTCTAGAGAGAGAAAAAAAAGCTTGATACAATTATTTTTCTTCTTGGGAAATGCTTTCCTGAAAGTTTTTTTAAGTGTGTTGTTGCTGTAATAATATATTGTGTAAATTAATTCATCATTAATCTAGCATGTGTTTTTAATAGCATTAACCTAAATGCTTTAGTAGGCAAGAAGATTATATTCCTGCCCCTGGATGCAGGCAGGACTGGACAGTGATTGCATTTCATTGTGGCCTGGTTACAGCATACTGATGAAAGTGAAATGCAACACAGTGGGAAATTGGTGCGAATCTGAAAAAGCAATCCACTGTTGATTGTTTTTCACTGAAAGATAACGGGGCGTAAGAGCCATGTAATAAAAGTTTTATTGTCAGCGTGATGTGTTCTCCTCATATCTCTGTGTATTGAATTTCTTGTTTTCTCCCAGTGACAATACTAGTGCGAATACAATCTGGCCAAATATTTCATATTAAATATGCAGTTAATATCATGGGCAGTGTAGTGGTTAACATGTCCTCCTCACAGCAAGAAGGCACTGGGTTTGAGGAGGGCGTTTCTGTGTGGAGTTGCATGATCTTCCCGTACTTACTTGGGTTTCCTCTGGGTACTCCGGTTTCCTCCCACAGTCTAAAGACATGCACATTAGGTTAATTGGCCAAATTGCCCCCAGGTGTGAGTGTGAACGGTTGTGTGAGTGTTGGCGCTGGGATGGTCTGGCGAGCTGTTCAGGGTGTACCCTACCTTTGCCCAGTGTCAACTTCCAGTGTTAGCCTTCCAACGACCCTAGTAGGACTAATCGGTTCAGGGATTATTATTATTATTATTATTATTAGTTTGTTTTATAAAATGAAATTTATTTTAAATTTCAGCCATAATACTATACTGTATATGTGGAACTCATTTTATTGTATGATTGCCTTTCAGTACTTTGCTCTTACTCTTGTCTAGCTTACATAATTAAATTTAACATAATTAAATTTAACATAATTAAATTTGACATAATTAAAATCCCATCACCAAGCAAAGGTTTTGTCTTAATTTGTTCTTGAATTCATCTGGAATGATCTTCTGGCAGTAATGAAGCAGGATTCACAATAATAACAGAAATGTACACTCTGGGGTTATTAAGGATTATTTACTACTTGTGCTGTACTCTGTTGTACATGAGTGCAGTGTGTCTGACTGGAGATTAGTGAAGCTTATCAGGAAATAAATATAGCACACATGCAGTGGATGGAGGCGGAAAGCCGAACAGGCACAAACTTAAACCACAACATAATCACCAAGATGAAAAATAAAATATACTTATAACTGTCTACAGGTTATGTAATACTGTCAGTTCTTAAACTTAGTTAATAAGAGTTTAGGTTTTCAGACATGGGAAAGGGGAGGGAACATGAAAAGCAGTGTCAGTTTTTAAAGTTTTAAAGTAATATTAGTGAGGGAATAATTAGATTACAGCTGTTGTAACATAAGAGATAAAAGAACCAAACTCTTTTGGCGGGCGTTCTAGAACATGGCGTACCATATCATTCTGTAGATTATATCAAATCATTATTGATCCTGGGTGGCTCGGTGTTGTAGTGGTTAGCATGTTCCCCTCACAGCAAGGAGGTCATGAGTTCAAGTCCCACTTTATGTGTAAAATGTGCATGTTCTCCCTGTGCTTGCCTGGTTTTCCTCGGTGTACTTTTGTTTCCTTCCACAGTCCAAAGACATGCACAATAGGCTAACTGGCTGGTCCAAATTGCCCCTAGGTGTGAGTGCGCGCGTTAATGGCTGTGTGTGCAGTGGACTGGTGAGCTATTCAGGTGTACCCCGCCTTTGCCCAGAGTTGGCTGAGATGGGCTTCAGCCTCCCTGTGACTGCAATAGGATTAAAAAAAATAAATAAATAAATTATTTGGTATAAGAGAAATTTTATTATCTTCTATTATTTTCTATTCTGTTTTGCTTTCCACCCGAAGCAGCACTTTCAACTGCACAACGTATATTTGCCAGAGGTGTTCATCTGTTTCACTTCAATAGCCAGATTAGACATACTGTCCTAAAACATGTCATTTCATTGCAAAATATTAATCCTGTTTCTCAGTAGAAGTAGTTCTAAGAAACCGACTCTGGCTGACTCTGGGCATCCCCACTTACACTTGGGGCAATTTTGAACAACCAATTAGACTAACGTGCATTTTTTTGGACTGTGGGAGGAAACTGGGATTCCTGGAGGAAACCCACGCAAGCACGGGGAGAACATGCAAACTGCACACAGAAACTCTCCTGCCAAGCCCGGGAATCAAACCCAGGACCTTCTTGCTGTGACGCGGATATTCTAACCACTACGCTACCGTGCCGCTGTTTCTAAAACATAACAAGTGCAATAAAATAACTCGCATTTTATATTTGTATACTGTACGATATGCAGCAGATGGTTCAGTACGCTCTAAGAGGAATCTTTAGGATTAATAATTATGGTACAGGCCTGGAGATGAGAGTCGAGTATGAACAAGATGATCTGAGTCACAGTAAAGCACTGACTCATTCTTGTCCTTCACTGATGACCAAACAAAATAGTTTTCAAGCAACATGCCCTCATTCAAAAACTCTCGCATGGACTTCAAATTGGATTTGCTTGGAGCCAGTGTTTACAATATTAAATCTATGATGGTTTCTGTTTCTTTTGCACAACCTACCAATAGAAAGACATGCAGGCATTGAGACCATGTGACAGTGCGGACTACAAAATCTTTATTTATAGAATGTAAATAGGTACAAAAAAGATTGGTCATGTAAAAAGATTGTCATGAAAATATTATGGCCCTGCGATGGCCTGGAGAGCTGTCCAGGGTGTACCCCGCCCTCGCTCAGAGTCGGCTGAGATGGGCACCAGCCTCCCCGCGACCCTAATTAGGAATAAGCGGTTCAGAAATGAATGAATGAATGAATGAATGAAAATATTATTATTACTTTAGAATATTTTCTCGTTTCTGATTGGTGGAAAGAGGTGGCTTGGTGGCATAGTGGTTAGCACTTCCTCCTTACAGCAAGAAGGTTCTGGCAGGTACCAGCCTCACTGTGACCCAAATTAGGATTAGGCTGTTCCGAAAAATTAATGAATGAATATTCATTTGAACTGCTTTATCCTATTATGGTCACAGGGAGGCTGGAGCCTATCTCAGCCCACACGGTCAAGCAGACACGGTTATATTGTTGAGCCTACAGTGCCTCCTTTTCTAACAGTGTTTGTATATAAAGCTGAACTTTTCTGATGGTCCTGCTCTTAGTAGTAAAAGTCATCGTTAACATCAGGCTGGATATCCTCTGCATGTGTTCTTTGCTGCATGCTCTGATGACGCTCATAAGGTGTGTTTGAGACGAGAGCAGAAGCCCATCACACCGCACAAGCGCGAGCTGGAGTGTGTGAATGGATCTGTGTTTGTGTGTCCGTGCGTGTGTTTAGATTAGATGAAATGTCAACAGCTTTTTGTCACACGTGGGGCAGGAGTGTCTGGCCTATAGCGGTGTCAACAATGGTTGGCTTCACAGGTGTGTGTGTGTGTGTGTGTGTGTGTGTCTGTGTGTGTTTGATCTGAGTGAAATGTCAGTAATGGGGATGACGGACTTGAGGTGGCTCCAGATGAGCTACAATTAGTTAAAATTACACATTGAGTAAAAAAAAAAAAAAAAGTCAGTCTTGAACTGAGATTGTTCTTTAATTTTTTTTAAAAATAACCCATACTCTTCTTTCCTTCCATCATCCAAACCTTTGGATTACTGCTCTCGCAAAAGGGTTCATCCACCCAGACATCCTTCTACCGATTCATCTGTCCATTCATGCGTTCATCCGTCTGCTTTTTCCGTTTGCTTTTAAAAGCTCAGCGTGGATGTGTTGGCGAGCTTCCCAGCACTTTAGACAGGTGATTTACACACGCCTCACAGCAAATTCAAGCTGTCACTTGTTTATGTGCTATAATGCTGATCTTGCACCTTAAGTGAAAATCTTTCCATTTACACAAAAACAAATTCGGTATACACTTACTGGTACAATCTAGCATGATCAAAAATAAAGATAATGTTCTACCTGACCAGATTTTTGGCTGGGGTGGACGTGTTATTCATTAACTAGCCAATCCACTAAGTGAAAGATCTGACGTGGTTCCAGCTTTTATGTTTTGGCTGCTTGGAAACCAAATGTGCCTGGCTAAAAACATGGTGGCTAATGTAACGCAGTGAAATACAGTATGTCTAGTTCGCAAGTTAAGTGCTGTGATGGAGACACAAATAAGTATATAAATTTAGGACAGATCACTCACAGTCATTATCCTCTTCGTCATGTGTCTGAGATTGCATATATCAATGCGTAAATGCAGAGCTCCTGATGGATATCTCTATTGATAGGTGTCCAAGACTGGTGTTATAAGAGTAGCGTTGCTTTTTTACGGGCGGAACATACATACATGCATACATAAATACATACATACATACATACAGGCATCTCACCTGCGTTTCCCGACTACAGTCTGAAGTGAAACAAGGAAAGATTACACTGAGTTTCTTTTTTAACTGCCTTTCACTCACTGATTTCTGCCTTCATTTGTATCATCTGTTTTGCTACTTTAATTATATGTTTAACGAGTTCATGTTCCGTGGTCCTGTTCATGTTTGGAGTTTGGATTGGTGGAATTTCACCTGTCGACCTGAGTTAGACTGTGTGTTTTATTCTGTGCGAGTCTGAGTGGTGCTGTATTAGCCTCTATTTAGATTTTTTTATTAATAATAAGTCTGTTTTTTTTATTGGTGATTCGGCAGCCTTATTTATTTTCATATTGCGGCACGGACACAGGACAACCATCCAAGTCATTGTTCATGCCTATGGGGCTCCACTTTTGTTTGAGTCTGCCTAGCATCTTTATTTCTTCTCAGACTAGTATAAGTAAGATCTATCCATGAGCTAACTACATTGGGTTGGTTGAAGCCAAACGTTTACACACACCCCCTAGGTTAAAGATATTTTATCTCAATGTTTTATAAATCTCTGAGAATCAGGCTAGCATATATGTTTTTCTTTAAGTTAATATATTAAGCAAATATTTCTTTTAACTCAATCTGCGCGTGTACTTTGTACTCATCAGACATCATTTTAAAGCAATCAAGCAGGGACGTATTATTTAACCTTCAAGTCACAGTATCAGAATTCAAATGGGTCACTTCAAACAGTTTATGTGCACCATCTTGTCATGTCTTTAAACATCTGAAAGATCCATAAATCAAAATAATTCTTCCGGGTACTCTGGTTTACTCTGACAGTTCAGAGACATGCTCATTCGGCTAATTGGCTATTCTAAATTTCGCCTAGGTGTAAGTGTGAATGCTTGTGTGTGGTCAGTGTGTACAGTGCTTTTACCCATAGATTCGACTGAGATAGGCTCCAGTCCTAGTAGGATTAAGTGTAATGCATGAATGACTGTGTTGAGGCCATTCCGTGATCAGAATCTTATTGCCTGTCGGTGTCAGCTGATGGAGTTTTTCCTTGCCATTGTCACCACGGCCTTGCTCATTAGAGACATGTAGGGTTTGTAGAAGAAATGTTGAAATTACTTTATTAAATTTGTTTTACTATGTAAAGCTGCTTTGTGATGATGTCAATTGGGCAATTTCACCATGATGGACATTTGTAAGGTGTCTGAGCCATTTCATTCAGTCGCACACTAAATGTTGAAGCCATATGTACCTAATCTTGTGTATGGGCACAGTTAAGGTCTTTAGGTATTTAGGCAGGGAAAAAAGATATCCACTGAGGCTTCTATTTTTTTATGAAAACAAAAATATGAGTGTGACGGACATTACAAGAAAAAGACGCATGAAAATTTCATTAAACTTCATTTAAAAATTCTATGAAAACTAACGATACATGATTGTGAAGTCAAGGTATATAGGGAATATAGCATATCGCTAATATAGTAGATTGCTAATATGCTGAATGCAGTAGAGAACAAGAAGTAAGGCACTTAGCAGCACTGGCTTCAGTTTCAGTTAAAAAAAAAATCTGTGTGATGGATGGATGTTACATTTGATTCATTATCACGACATTTTCTTTCTGAAATATTTTACTGATTTGCTTTGGAAAGGATGAAATTATGCAATTATTGATTGTTTTACATCAAGTTCAACCCTTTCTTGCATTTCTGGATTCAAAACTTTTTAGGAAATCTGAGAAAACTGTTTCCATTACATGAGGTACACGTAATAAGAACATGCGTGAAACCTAAAAATCAATCCTAAACATCACATAAATGACAAAAAAAATATCATTGAGGTCCATGGACTATGGATAGGCATCTGCAATAAGTCAAAGACAAGAAACCTCACACACTATTGTCTCAAAATTCATCCACCATGATACATGTAGGTGGCTAGTGCAGTTCATTTCGAGGCGTTCCCAGAGCAGCCGAGAGACAAATTCCCTCCAGCGTGTTCTGAGTCAACCCCGGGGTCTCTTCCCAGTTGGACATGCCCGAAACACCACCCCAGGGAGGTGTCCGGGAGGCATTGTAATCAGATGCCGGAGCCACCTCAACTGGCTCCTCTCAACGCAGAGGAGCAGCTGTTCTACTCCAAGCACCTCCTGGATGACTGAACTTCTCACTCTATCTATAAGGGAGAGCCCTGCCACCCTGTGAAGGAAGCTCATTCAGCTTTTCGAAATCTATAACTGAAAATAATTTTAGCCTGGTTATGTGTTCCATTTTTCATGGAATTGCCCAATTGTAAAAAGCATTCTACAAATAAAATTGAATTGAATTTATTATACTACTTACTCTGGTCGCCTCACAGCAAGAAGGTCCTTGGTTTGATTCCCAGCTCGGGCGTTTCTGTGTGGAGTTTGCATGTTCTCCCCGTGCTTGAGTGGGTTTCCTCCGGGTACTCCAGTTCCCACAGTCCAAAAACATGCACAGTAGGCTAATTGGCTGTTCCAAATTGCCCCTAGGTGTGCGTGAGAGTGTGAATGGTTGTGTGAGTGTTGGCCCTGTGATGGCCTGGCGAGCTGTCCAAGGTGTACCCCACCCTCGCCCGGAGTTGGCTGAGATGAGCGCCAGCCTCCCCGCGATCATAGAAAATGAATGAATGAACTTAGTCTTGTTCCTTCTCATCTGAACTGCTTAAATATCAATAAAACTAAAAAGAAAATGGGTGTGTTCTAAAACTTTTGACCAGTTGTGTAACTATTTTGTATCTTTTTAATATGGGAAAACTTTATTTTTTGAAGAGTCTATATGCTAATTTTGTCCCACGTTCGAAACTCCAGGATCTAGAGGTGGTCATCCATCACTGTAACATGGAACCAGGCTGGTGCTTAATTGTTTAATTAGATGTCAATCAGTGAAGTTCCCTTCAGTCCATGAGTCATCATTAGAACACTGAGCTATGCTGATTTATGGCATCATTTTCTGGTCTTTATTCATCTACCAATTATAAAATGCTAATTCAGACACTTATTTGCTAATTCAAGCATGTTTTATTTCTTTTGATATTATATAAGCTAGTGTTTTTTTGCTGTGCTGCAGTGTGTTGATTAAAAAATATCTCATTTTGGAGGTTGCGCATCTCTAATATCTTTAGTGAGAGAAATAGGTAGACTGGATTGTTTTTTTATGCATACATCTTATCTAATTCATCTTAATATAAATAAAATAAAGGACACTAGAACAGTTTTACTGAAAGACACAGTTCTATGTGTAATGATAAGAGACCATTTATGGATACTGATGAATGAATTAAGAAGAACTGTCTGGTTTTAGGCTGGGATTAATGCGCAGTAGAGGTTGCATCCATGACTCATCCACCCGAAGCCTCTGAAAAGTCAGTTTCACTGATAATAGTGTTTGTGAAAGGCACACAATCTCCCAGCAGGTCAGGAACCCTGAAACAAACAAGAGATCATTGTTAAATCAGGGGCCAAACAAGTGATTAAAGACTTCATTGCTACTCTGACAGGACATTTCTGGATACAAGTCTGTTAAGCCATCTTGTTGGGGGACGTTTGTAAAACGCTGGACGTCTGGTCTTGTGATGGACTGGAGATCTGTTCAGGGTGTACCCCATCTTTGCCCAGCCTTGGAAAAAATGAGAGACAAAATGGGAATATCCACTAAAAGTGGTCTCTTAATTTTTTCCATGGCTGTATATTTGAATTTGGATGGGACATACAGTCTTGGATGGTGGCATGTGGGTTAGGGGTTAGTACGTCCACCTGACACCAAAAAAGGTTTTTGGTTCAAGTCCCGATCTCAGGCGTTTTTGTGTGGAGTTTGCACGTTCTTCCTGTGCCTGTGTGGTTTTCCTCTAGGTACTCCAGTTTCCTCCCACAGTCCAAAGACATGCGCACTAGGCTAAATGGCTGTTTCAAATAGCCCCTAGGTGTGAGTGTGAGTGTAGATGTGTGTGTGTGTAATTGTCTGGGGAGCTGTTCAGGGTGTACTGCACCTTTGTTCAGAGCCGGCTAAGATAGACACCAGCCTCCACGTGACCCTAATAGGATTACGCGGTTCTGCAAATGAGTGAGAATAAGATGATACTGTCAAGGAGCAGTTTATTACAAACACTTGTACATCGTGTGATAGCATGGCAGTGCCTTCCTTCATGCAGGTACGAGCCAGCGGGTTTGGGTTGACATTGAGATCAACCATCAGTATTGAGGGGGGTTCAGGGTGGGTGATGGGGTGTTTCAAAATCTCAGCAGTTTTGTCTGTGGAGTAATTGTTGGTGCCAGACAGGCCTGGTTTGATTATTTGTGTAACTGGGGATTTCCTGGGATTTTCAAACATAGCAGTCTCTAGAGTCTACTCAGGATGGTACAGTAAAGACAAACCCCGTCCAGTAATACACAGTTCTGCAGACGGAAATGCCTCATTGATGAGAAAGTTCAAGGGAGAATGGCAGACTGGTTCACATCAACGGAAAGGCTGCAGTAACTCAGATAACCACTGTACAACGGTCATGAGAAGAGATCTCTGAATGAACAGCACATCGAACCTTGAGGCACATGCCAGGTTTCACAGATAACTTAGAAGCCTAGTCTGATGAATGTGGATTTCTGCTGAGGCACACATGGTGAGGTCAGAATGTGTTTCTGATAGCATGACTCCATGACATGACCTGGGGGAATGGTTTTCTTGGCACACTGTGGGCTCATTAATACCAATCACTCATTGTGTTAATGCCACAGGCTGTGAGTAGCTTCTGAGCAATCACATCGCTTCATCCCAACGTACCTGTCTCCTAATGCACCAAGGCACGAAGTCGTCCCAAACTGATTTTATGAACATGATAATGAATTCAGTGTTTTTCTGAGGTCTTTCCAGTCACCAGTTCGAAATGCAACAGGTGATCTCCAGGAAACGTGTGACACTCATTTCAGCACGGAATATTCCCAACGTCCATGCCCTGAAGAATTGAGACTGTTTAGAGAGCAAACGGAGGCACTAACCAGCAGAGTTGTGCAGATACCGATACCAGCATTAAAAAAATGGTTGATCGGTGTGTACTCGAGTTTATGCTCTGAACTGATACAGCATGATAAAACATTGATTTACACAAATAACTCTGCTGGAAATTAGCTCTCTTTCTGCTCTGGAGAAAATGTGCTGATATTACCAGCTTCTGGTTACAAGAAGCATAATGTCCTCAATTTAGAATGATGTGTGTATGTTATAAAAGACAACAACACGAGGGTTGGCTCCACTCACTTAAGGGGTTCGGCAAATGAGTGATTGAGTGAGTAGTTCTAATGCATGGGTATCGAGTTGGCATCGGAGGCAATTTAAAGGTCAAATATTGGTATTGGGAAGGAAAACATTGTATTAGACCATCTCTTCTACTCAGTACTAGTCTAGTGTACCTAATGAAGTGTACAGTGAGTGTATATATTTCCTCATTCTCCGGAAAGTAAAATATGATGTAATCTTTTTGGATATGTGCATGTACAATCCATAAATATATACAGACATGATACTGAAATCCTAGAGATACTCTGGCAATAATAACACATCGCTGTGTAATTGAGAAATATGAATATGATTCTGGATATGAAGTTTATGTTTGGGATAAAGCTTAAGGATGGAGAGAGGGGGAAGAGAGAGAGAGAGAGAGAGAGAGAGAGAGAGTTTCATGAGTGTTCTTCAGGCAAACAGAGCTTGGTGAAGTTCACACCCCTTTTACTGCATTTACTGCATTCAGTCAAGTAACACAAAGGAGAGATTTGTGTAACCATGACAACAAAGAGCAGGTTGGTGACTGAGACCTCTGGTGGACAAAGAGGGTATTTTTTTGTTAGGATGTTTTAGGGGCCTTTACTTATGATATGAGGGCAGAAATTGATCTTAATTCTGTCTGAAGCGATCACAACATATAAGGAGCTAAAGGTGGAAGCTCATTTAGCATTCAGCCCCATGAGAGCGCACGCACCGCACAAATACACACGCACAGTAAACACATAAATAACTTTATCTGTACTCCACCCTCACATGAAGAACTTGTCTCGATGGACGGTGTAAATGTTAGTCGACTGTACATCCCACTCTCAATATACGACTGTACATCGCACGCTCAAACATTACAAAGAGCAGAGCACTAATGCTTTGATCTACATCATCATTTATCCCTGTAGTACTGAAGGGCCGAGACGTTGTCATATTAGTTAATCTTGTCCGAGGCACATCCAGACGTCCTCTGCTCTGTCACATGACCTCATAAATCTTCCATATACATGAGATCTGAAATCCTGTGTGAATGTTTATGGGTTTGTCTGTACGTGCGTGCATCTCTCAGTGTCTCTGTGTACATATATTTGCCAAGACGTTTGTAGAGAGAACGCGATGTTCGGAATAAAGGAAGAACATTCTTGACTTGGAGATGAGTCAAGGTTTTTGAATAGTCAGCAAAATTCATTGATAAAATTTATTTTTTATTTCATGCTTCTCTCTGTTGTACATTAAAGCCATACTCGTTCACTCTTTTGCTAAACTCGTACAAGTACATACTCGTTTGCTAAACCGCTTAATCCTATTAGGGTCGCGGGGAGGCTGGAGCCTTTCTCAGCTGATACTGGGTGAAGGCACAGTACACCTTAAACAGCTGTCCAGTTCATCACAAGCTGAAAACATACACAACTATTCACACTCTTGCCAAGGGCCAATTTGGAACTGCCAGTTCGACTATCATGCATGTGTCTGGACTGTGGGAGGAAACCGGAGTACTCAGAGGAAAACCACACAAGCACGGGGACAACATGCAAACTCCACACAGAAACGTCCACACCAAGCCCAGGACTTGAACCCATGACCTTCTTGCTGTGAGGCGGACGTGTTAACCACTACCCCACTGTGTCATCTTTTAATTCATACTTTATATCAAAGCTCAGGGCTGCTGGGTTTGGCGAGTCCTGGGTTTGGTGAGAGTGTTTCTGTGTGGAGTTTACTTGTTCTCCTCATGCTTGTGTGGGGGTCCTCTGGTTTCCTCCCACACTCCAAAGACATGCCCATGTTACAGATTGCCGATAGGTGTGAGTACAAGTGCGTGTTATGAGCAGTTATTTGAAAACCAAGTCACAGAATGATGATGTCATCAGTTAACATTTACAAGTATATGATTTTGATATATGTACAGTGAGAAACTATATACACCACGATTCATAAACACAAACACCTGAAGTACTGAACGAAATGATGTTTAAAGCCAAACTCCTCATGTTAACTTGAGTATTGACGATGTCAACATTCTGAACTTTAGTTTTCAAATAATCACCAATACAGTCCCAGCTATTAGTCTCAGATTTTCCACATTGACGGACTTTAATGAAGAGTTTTTACTGAGGTTAAGTTTCAACAAGTGCTGTCTTCCCCTTTAATGTTACCAGTTAGGAGGCTGAATATATTTCATCACATCAGTTTGTGTTAAGGTGGCATCCTCACTTCCCAAACAGGCTAACCAGTTTGTAAATGTATCAAGTAGACACTGTTCAGCTTAATTATGATGTTATATAATGATGTGGGTGTAATTAGATGATGATCTGTAAAGTGTGTTTTCACTGGTTTTCTGCTCTCAGGTGTTTATTTTCAGCTCGGTCTAATAGATACTAGTAAAATTTTATTTAATTTATAAAAGGAAGTTTTAAATGTGCATGATCATTAGAAACCTCAGGTTTTTTCCACGATGTTATTGACTGTAGTGGCGATGGTGGTGGTGTATAATGGACCATATCTCCAGAGGATGAGGTTGGACAGTTAGTAATCAGAATCAGAATATTTTATTGATCCCAGGGGTAACTCTCACAGAACAAGCATCTTTGTGATAATTCTCACCGACACCGTGAACACTAGGGACCAGTTTAACACTGGAGGTGTTATTTTCACACGAATGGGAATCATGGTACACTTTTCATACACACGTCTTTATCTCTGTCATAGTGTGCCAGGTTTTTGTAATTTGAAAATAGGAATTTTATTCATCCTTTATTGCTATGTGTTATATTTTCTAACCTACTGAAGGGAAATGAAACCCAAACTTATTAAAAGCTTGCATGCGTCGTATACGTCTTTGCATATTAAAAAGCAATACTGTTACTACAATCTTCCTTGTAGAAAAAAACAAATAAGCAACAAAAGAACATTAAAACCGCACACGGGGGGCGACATTGTACTGTGAAGAGTCACATGTAATTCATGTGTATGCAGCGATTATTAGTAAGTAATTTGCTTATGAATGAACAGTGGGTTATGCCACTGGTTCATGTAAATGATGTTTGTGTGATGTATGTGAACGTAAGTTTGTATTATGTGTATTTCTACCTAGTTTTATTTTATTCAGAAGTTAATTCGTTCATATCTGATTTGTTAGTTTAATATCTGTATACTGTTATTTTTGCCATTATCTTGTCTTACATGAACCTTATAGGATTTACATCCTGTTCTCACGATTTCAAATTAAAATGGATTGTAGTAGATTGCAAGTTTGTAAAGGTAAATAAAAAACACATGATAATGAAAAATAGATGAGAGTTTGGAAGGATGATGCTTGTTATGTATGCAGTATGCACTAGTTACTTTATACTTGCATGATGTGCTGCCCGGCCAAAAAAAAAAAAAAAAAAGTCCTGCACTTGAATATATTTCATGGAGTACTTTTAGCCAGGTGTATAGCATGTAATCTCCAAAGCATTGCAGCTCCATTTGGTCAGATTGAGGCTCAGTAACATTAATGTGGCAATAAAATGAAGCTGACCTGAATGTATTGAATGACCAGGTTGTACCATCAATTAACATTTTCCTTCCCTGTTGGTATGGATATAAAATTAATAAATTGAGGCTCAAATAGTGAAAGAGTGGTTCAGGGAGGATGAGGAATCATTTTCCCACATGTATTGGTACCCCAGTGTCCTGACCTTAACCCTATTGAAAGTCTTTGGGATGTGCATTTATGGATTTGCGGTTCGATTTTCCCATCATCAGTTCAAGATGTCGGTGAGAAATGAACCCAACACTCGATGGAAATGAATGTTATGATGCTGCTTAAGTTTGATGGAACAATGTTATGGTGACTACATGCTGTAATCAAGGGGGAACAAAAAAATATTAGAGTGCCTAACATTTTTTCCCCCGGCTGAGTAGTGTTTATTATTAATAACAGCTGTGTTGAGGAGGAGGCTGCGTCTTTGTGCAGGAGTGGTTTAACAGAAAACGATAAATTCAGGTGATCATAAGTTTGAATCCTAAGGTTGTTACTGTGATCCACTGACATTGTAATGCAGTCCATGCTCTCCAGGCGGGAGGTTGGCCTTATGTGGCCTTCAGACTGTGAGATTTCAAGTTTATTGCGAGCCACACTGTGACATAGATCTAATAGACTTGGGTATGACATCAAGTTTGATGTATGTATGCTGTCCAAATGTGGAAAAAAATAGAATGAAAACACCTGCTGCAATATAGACTATAATGCAACCATAAAGGTTCAAATGTGTTTATATGTGTATGAAAAAGCCTTCCTAGAAGAGAATGAGGGTTTTTTAGAATACAGGTACATACGTGGCTGGCACAGTGGCGTAGTGGTTAGCATGTCCGCCCCACAGCAGGAAGGTCCTGGGTTTGAGTCCCAGGCTCGGCGAGGGCGATTCTGTGTAGTAGATATGTTTTTCCTGTGCTTGCATTCGTTTCCTCCATGTACTTCGGTTTTCTCTGACAGTCCAAAGACATGCATGTTAGGCAAATTGGCTGTTTTATATTGGCCTTAGGTGAGAGTTTGAGTGTATATGGTAATACATATAGACTGCCCCTAAGTGTAGCCCTGTAGTGGTCTGGTGAGCTGTTCAGGGTGTAACTTGCCTTTGACCAGTGTTACCTGAGATGGCTTTCAGCCACGATGCCACCTTAGTAGAATGGTTTGGCTTATAAATGAGACAGTGATTGAGAAACATACAGATTATACACCAGTTTTGTTTAAATGGGGTCCTAATAAAACGAAATAAACAAATACTTCTCTATAATTTTTTGGTGAAAATGTATTGAACAATGTAGGCAGTGAGAACCAAAAAAATTATTCCGACAAGTATACTGAGGTAAAACAACGACTAATAAACAAAAACACTGAAAACACCAATTTTGCAGAAACATTATACCTGAATTATACATATACCTGAAAGGTTAAATGCTGTAATGAAGGGTGTCAAAAAAAAAAGAGACTGTTATTTTTGTTATTACTGTATATTATTGTTTGTTTGCTTATTCCCATCAATATGATCCAATATTACATGAAATAAATACTTGAAAATACTTGGTTTCTGATTTATCTTCATTTTGTTAAATGTATAATCATCACTGCATCACTGTATTTTTTTAATTTCTTTACTTGCTAAACCGTTCCATATGGTTTGAAGTTCATTCATGCTGTGCAAAAGTCAAAAAACAATTGCGACAGCTTTCAATATTTCTGAAAAAATGGTATTTTCAGTGTTTTTGTTTATTAGCCATACTTTTACCTCAATATACTTATATTTTATTTTATTTTTTTGGTTCTCATTGCCTACAATAGCATTGTTCAATACATTTTCACCAAAAAATTATAGAGAAGTCATTTTTAAATTCTTTTTATTAGGAGCCCTTTTAGTGCATTATTTTTTTCTCCATTCCTATTGGATACTTAGCAGCAGTCAGATATTGAGATGGTCATCCTAAGTTTTTTTTAGTTTTTTTTTTTATCACTGTCCTCGGCTATCTCCAGTGGTAAGACCATGACAACAGCTGTCTTCAAACCTCTCTTACAGTGTTTCAGAGCCATGACCACAGTGATCTGAAGGTTTTTTCACATCTGAAGGGCCCAAAATCATACAGCACACACCCACAATTACTCTCTTTCTTTTTAATCAGTTTGCCTTTTAGGACAGGAATTCTAATTAAAAGGTTGACTCTGTAATTTTAATCATCCTTAAAGAATGGTCTGAAATCTAAAATGTCATTTCATAGGTGCACAAAAACAAACCTCAGAATCCACAGAGCTGTTTCACTGTAATAAAAAGAATCATAACGTACCGAGCAACTAGAATGCGGTTTCCTTGACAACTGTGAATCTCTTTGTGGTAATATACATTTGTGTGTGTGTATATGTGTTTGTGGGTGTGTGGATGTGTGTGCCTGTGTGTGTATATGTGTGTGTGTGTGTGTGTGTGTGTGTGTGTGTGTGTGTGTGTGTGTGTGTGTGTGTGTGTGTGT
>JAOUQZ010087947.1:0-16669 GCA_028564935.1 Neosilurus hyrtlii
CGGCCCCGGGGTCTCTTCCCGGTCGGACATGCCCGAAACACCACACCAGGGAGGCGTTCGGGAGGCATTCTAATCAGCCTACCCAAAGCTCGTGACCATAGGTGACCATAGGCTTTGTCAGACATGTCAAAGTAAAATTTTAGGGGCATTGTGGGTTATCAGGTTCATGCATGGAGCCACAGAACTAGTTTTGCTATACAGTGTGTAGTGGAGCTCACAACATTTCTGTCAAGAAAAAGAAAATTTAGCTGAGCTATATTTTGTACAGCTCTCGGATCACTTTAAGGGCAGATAGTACCAGACTCTCCAGTTACAGCTAAAGGTTTGGCTTGCAGCCAAAAAAAGATATGCATCAAAGCAAGTACCAAAATTTGAAAATACTATGTGAAGATATGTATATAGATATAAGTATGTGAAAACAGTATGTGAAGATATGTGTATAGATTTAAGTATGTAAAAATAGTATGTGAAGTATCCCGATTTAAAGATACTGAAGCCCGAGACTGGAGTTGTAGGTTAATACAATTATCTCCTCTTTATAACTAGTCTTAGTCTGGGGTTCAGGTGCTCCAGAACTTTTTATTGGATTTGAGGATTAAAAAAAAATCGGCGGCAGCAGGTAGCGACGCCGCCTCACAACAATCCTGAGCTTGGGTTGCCAACTGTGTGGAATTTTGCATGTTCTCCCAGGTTCTGTCAATGTACTGATAAATGTACTGGTTAAGCTAAACTGGGTGCAGATGTGGATGTGTCTGCCTGGTGTCCAGTAATGGACTAGAGTCCCAAGTGGGGTGTAATCCTGTGATTCTGGGAAAGGCTTTGAAACCTCTATAACCCTAACCAAGATAAAGTGGTTACTGAAGATGTCGGGATGGATGAATAGGTAGATATTTCAGTTCTATAAAAAGAGCAGTAGGTTTTAAACACTTTACCACAGTCCACTTTAAAAGGCATCGTATTTAATTTTCAACAATCAATACATTTCAAAGTAGATTTTTAAATAGAATACTATAATTCTATAAAATTGTATGATCTTATATAATAATGACAATAACTATAACAACTATTATTATATCTGTATATATTATATGATTATATATAACAGTACTAGTTATCATTATTTATCAATACTAGCTATCAAAACCATTATATTATTATATTATTATTATTACAATATTTTCTAAACTGCTTAATCCTAATTAGGGTCACGGGGAGGCTGGCGCCCCTCTCAGCCGACTCTTGGAGAGGGCAGGGTACACTCTGGACAGCTCGCCAGGCCATCGCAGGGCGAAAACACGCTGATGGCTATGCAGCTACTCTTTACGAATGTCATCAATGGTTCTTTTACATGCCTCTCACCACAGACAGTGAGAGACATGGCCGGCATTTGATAACCCAGTTAGCTGCACTGGAGGTACAGCAGTGACAACTCAGTGACAGTGGAGCTTGAATCCCTGACCTTCGGATCACTAATCCAGCACCCTACCACTGGGCCACCACTGCCTCTAATAATAATAATAATAATAATAATAATAATAATAATAATAATAATAATAATAACAATAATAATAATAATAGCCAAATAAAAACAGCCAATAATAATAAAAGCCAGATTAATATCATTATCATTAGTATTATTATACTATAATGATAACGGTGAGAATTAATTTCACTATTATTATTATGGTGGCGAGGATTATTATTATTATTATAATTATTAGAATAATAATCATGATGATGGTGATAAGTATTATTATTGTAATTATTTTTATTATTATTATTATTATTATTATACATTATTAAACATTTCATCTTATCGAATTTTAAGTTCCTAAAATTACCTAAACTAACACTAAGGAGGGTTAAGACACCTATTTAAATTGGTTTCTATACAAAATATATAAAAGTTGTATTTAAACACAAAGCATTACCTGCAATATACCTTCTTTTAATTATTCATTCATCTTTATTATTATTATTATTATTACTATTATTATGGTCATTATTATTATTTAAAAATATATTATTATTGTTGTTATTCTTATTATTATTTTATCATTATTACTCTTATCATTATTATTAATGTTGTTATTATCATTATTATTATAATCATTATTATTTTTATTATTATTATTATTATCGTTATTATTGTTGTTGCTGTTATTATTATTATTATTGTTGTTATTATTATTATTATTATTATTATCATTATTATTATAATCATTATTATTTTTTAATTATTATTTTCTTGTTAGCTTTATTATTATTGTTATTATTATTATTATCGTTATTATTGTTGTTGCTGTTATTATTATTATTGTTGTTATAATTATTATTATCATTATTATTATAATCATTATTTTTTATTATTATTTTCTTGTTATCTTTATTATTATTGTTATTATTATTATTATCGTTATTATTGTTGCTGCTGTTATTATTATTAATCATTATTATTGTTGTTGTTATTAATAATAAGTATTGTTATTATTATTATTATTATTGTTATTATATAAAGTCTAGACTCTCCTACCTTCCCAGGACGTCTTGTTCTTCCACGTTGTTCCAAACCGACTCCTTCCCCATCTGTTCTTTCCTCACAAACATTTTCCGTCCTGTATAAAAGTTTCTGCTTGACATTTGCCATAATATAAAGACCCAGAAATGAACAGAGGACGGCTCGTAGTCTCACAGTCCCGCCATTAACACACCGCTTTATAACTTTCCAGCTTCTGAGTCAGAAATTTCCACAGTGAAGGACAAAACCCACTTCCACTAACTGAACACGACTCCTCCCGGCATTCCTACAAACCCCGCCTCCAGCTCGGCGACCCATCTGATTGGCTACACGTGAGCAAGGCCACGCCCGCTGTTGGGTTTAAACAAAAGTGCTCAGGTACAATCTAACTGCATGAACTGGATAAATTCATTAATAAGTATTAAAAATACATCTTTATTCAGATGTACTAATAGAATAGTTCTTAATTTAGCAGCATATAGAAGCATTTATGAATTATTATTCTGTACTAGTGAGTTTTATTAACTTGAATGAAACCTACGGACCGCCGGAAGGGTCATGGGGGGCGTTTCAAAATATGCGTTTTTCTCTATACATGCTGCCTTGAGAACGTACACGACAACAAAATTGAGCTCATGGCTTTACAACATTTGCCAGCTCCACATAGAAGTTCTATGAGCCAGACGTGCTAACCACTACACCAAATCTGGACTCTTTGGTAGGTTTAATGTAACAGTACACATTCCACAGTCATACAACACAACCTCGGCCTAATTCGGTCCCAGTAAGATCTTACGGTAGTGTTGAGCTGATCTAGGTTTCAAATGTATGGTTCAATCACCTTAAATGGTTTTTAATGGACTGTGATACAGGAAGTTCACCAGCACCCTGTGTATAAGATGCACTGACAGGGGAGTAACCTTGTCCCGGACACACTGCCTTACACTGGTCAGGCTTTTCCTCACCTTTTTGACAGTTCAGCTCGGTAGAAACCTGGACAACCAGATCAAGCGTTACAGACATGAAACTGGAATCATAGACACCAGGTACGCCCCTGGCACCAGGTAGGTACTGCAGGTTCAGCAGGTGGGCAGGAAAATGTGTGCTGGGGAATTTTACTAGCGTCTTGGGAATTTTTCACGCCCCAGTAGATGGCGCTGTGTATTCCTGCTGATCTGATCCTCACTGTACCTGCGGAAGTCACTGCAATTATTTATTACTGCCTGCAGTAATAGGACGGGGCGCAGGGGGGCACTGTTCTTCCAAAAACTCATTTACAGTAGTTCTGTTTTGAGGGGTGTACATGGGGTGTGATTGCATACATTTGTGTGTGTGTGTGTGTGTGTGTGTGTGTGTGTGTGTGTGTGTGTGTGTGTGATGACACTGTTATGCTGTAAAAATTTAGTAACCTTAGCAACAAGTTCATTAATGAGTTTATTTTATTTTAGAAATGGTTAATTATAGTCTCTTCAGCTTTCAGCTCTCCAGTATTTGCTGATCATGCTTTCATAAGTACACTTGATGTTCTTTTTGTGTGTAGTTTGGACAATACAACATTTTGATTGATTACTCATGACTTTCAGTGCAGTGTGACCGATCAGGGTGGCATGGTGGCATGCTGATAAGCATGTCTGTCTCACAGCAAGAATGTCTACGGATAGTACCAGGCTCGGCAAAGGAGTTTCCGTGTGGAGTTTGCATGTTCTCCTCATGCTTGAGTGGGTTTCTCCGGGTACCCCTGTCTGTGTGTGTGTGTGTGTGTGTGTGTGTGTGTGTGTGTGTTGCCCTGCAGTGGTCTGGCGAGCTGTTCAGGGTGTACATCGCCTTTGTCCAGTGTTGGCTGAGATCCATCCTGCCTATGACCCTAGAATGATTAAGCGTTTTGACAAATGAGTGAGTGTAACCAATCAGATGAGAGATCCTTCCCACAAACTTTGATGTGTGATTGACAGATTTACCTATTTCATGGTACATTAGGTACCAGCTAATCAGATGGCAAATAATTAAAACTTTAAAGGCATGTGTAAATAGGCTCTAACATTATAATCAGTTGCAAAGGTGCTTAATCCTACTAGGATCGCAGGCACTCCAGAGCCTATTTCAACTGATGCTGGCCGAAGGCGGGGTAAACCCTGAATATCTTACCTTTCCATCACAGGGCCAACACACACATCACCATTCATACTCGCACTCACACCTAGGGTCAATTTGGAACAGTCAATTTGCCTAATGTGCATGTCTTTGGACTGTGAAAGGAAACCGAAGTACCTAGAGGAAACCCATGCAAGCATGAGGAGAACATGCAAACTCCACACATAAACACCCTCACTAAGCCCAGGCCTTGAACCCAGCACCTTCTTGCTGTGAGGTGGACAGGCTATCCAATACGCCACTGTGCCGCCCTACATTCCAATTAAATCATTCACAATTTTCTTCTATTTATTTTCTAATAATTTTATTGTGTCACAAAAATAAAATAATAGTATTCCATAGACTCTATGGTGTCTGTGAGTTCTTAAATTATTCCTAATTTTTTTTCTACCAGTTTGCCTGCAATTTTAAATAAACCTGTTTTACAAAGAAAAGATGTTGAGTAAGTGTTTTCCCTAAATCTGAATTATCCTGGAGGCACTGTGGCTCCGTGTTTACCACACAGCAAGAAGGTTCTGGGTTCTTGCCACAATTCGGGGCCCTGCTGTGTGGAGGTTGCATGTCCTCCACTTGCTTGCATGGGTTTCCTTAGAGTACTCCAGTTTCCTCCCATCTACTCTGAATTGCCGGTTTGAATAAAGTTTTTCTCTCCTTAAAAACTGCGATGGCAACATTATGATATCATATTTCTGGTAAGGAATTTTGTTGAATTAATAGGATCACAGAAATAGTAACCATGGCAGGCTCTGAGTTTTTGTCTGTCATTTTAATATAAACTTCAATCTAAGTCTGCATGGTGGATAATTTACAATTGAAGAGGGTGAGGGGGATGTAGCTGAGAAGTCCCAGGGAGGGAACGTTAAGTCTGAGGCGAATAATTGTTTAAGTATATACTACAAGGAAACATAAAAAGCAAATTGCATTAAAAATTTCACGATTTATTCTAAGATATTTTAACGATGACCGAGATAGATGAGCTCTATATGCTCAATGAGCAGAGTATAATTTATGTATAAAGGTATGTTTCTAAACTCATTAACATTTTTTTGACCTTGCTCTTCATTCATTAGAATGCACAGTATTTCTATTGTATCAATATGTTTATATTTTCTGGAATGTGATATTGATATCAAGTCAAGTCAGTTTTATTTGTATAGCGCTTTTTACAATTGACATTGTCACAAAGCAGCTTTACATAGTAAAATTAAATTAGGGAGGAATCTAAATTTTTTTCTCTACAACCCCCTACACATCCCTAATGAGCAAGCCCGCGGCGACAGTGGCAATGAAAAACTCCCTCAGTTGACACGAGGAAGAAACCTTGAGAGGAACCTGGCTCAAGAGGGAAACCCATCCTCATTTGGGTGAAGCCAAAAAATACAAACCATATAAGAAAATTTCATTACAGTCCAACATGTAGTCTGGTTCATTATACCACAACTGTAAGTCCTAAATAACTGCAACAAGAGAGTTTATATCACCAGCAGTGAAAAGTCACCACAGGACCCACAGAGCAGAAGGATCAGGAGAATCTGGATCACCTCAGCAAAACACAGAGAGGAGGAAAAAAAGGGGACGGGGGTTGTTAGGTGTTCTTATAGCAGTGTAATGGCAAAAAAAAGAGTTTATTAGTGCTGGGTGCAAGCAGGGACTCCAGCATGACTTAGTAAGGCAGCATAACTAAAAAGAGAGAAACCAGAAGGAAGACAGACATGAAGGAAGAATGATGTGATGTGATACTCAATGTAAATATGTCATTGGTTCCTGTTGTAATGTGCCTTCACTCCTAATAAAAATATGAATTTTTTTTTTTTTTTGCATATACAGGGTGAAAACCAAAAAAGCTAACTAACACTGTGTTTTTTTATTGTTTTCTTTTCCATTTTAAAAGCATGGGGTTATTCATGCCACCTGGTGCAAGTGATTGTGACAAACTGTGAGTTTGTCATTTTGATTCAAGCATTACCTTCTTGAGATAATGTCTTTTACTATTCATTCAAAATATTTCTTGTTTCTGATTGGTGGAATGCTACCTGTTAATTCTTTCTTATTCTTCTACAAGCTGATTTATCAACTTAGTGAGAAGCTATGAGCAAGAAGGCGACACAAAGTAACTAGTGTTTCCTATCTATCTGATTTGCTATCTACACCCCCTCCTCTCCCTCTCCCTCCAGAAAAAGCTAGCAGGGAAATGACTTTCAAGATAAGAGACCTGCTTCTGACTCATAAAGTCATGTTTGGTGGGAAATAAAGTCTAATTCTTGAAAAGAAAATCATATGCACTTTCCATCAAAAGTTTTATTTTTATATTTTTTTCTATATTTTTGTGAAGTTTGCCTAAAATAAATTAAAAATGATGTTAGCAAGGTCACTGCTACAGTTGTCACTGTTGTCTCCACAGTGCAGCTGACTGGGTTATCAAAAGCTAGCCATGTCTCTCACTGTCTTATGACATGTAAAAGAACCATTGCTGACTTTCGTAAAGAGAAGTGTGCACTGCTGTCAGCATGTTTCTGCCTTGTAATGGCCTAGAGAGCTGTCCAGGGTGTACTCTGCCCTCGATCAGAGTTGGCTGAAGTGGGCGCCAGCCTCCCCGTGACCCTAATTAGGTGTGTTTTCTTCAGCTGTCTGTCCATTCACCTGTCTGTCCACCTGTCTTTGTCCACTATTCCTTTTTTTTAAAGAGTGAGAGAGAGAGAGAAAGAGAGAGAGAGAAGCTTCATGCATTCCTGTGTTCTTGTAATAGATTCTTGTGTAATTCTGTAATATGGGGGAGGAGGGATCACGTGCACGTGTGAAGAGGTTAAACAGACTCCTAATCAGCTGTACTGCCACAAGCTTTGCTTTGGATTCCATTCAACTGCTACGTCTGCCATAAATAGGCCTTCTAGTCAGTTCTATAAATATGTGGGTCAAAGGGAGGGGAGGGGAGGGGGGGGGGGCATGACTGGTGCAAGAAAGTTTGAGAAAGTCTGAGAAAGAAATGGGGCGTGCCGATGAGGGTGGGCGGTGATCATAAAAAACTTGTTATAAAAGCCTGCAGCCTCCAAACAGACAGCACTTTCTGGAAAAGTTTTTTGATCAACAGCTTCAAGCATCCAGAGACAGAAGTACTTTTCTTCAACCATGACCGAGAGGCGCATCCCTTTCACTTTTCTCCGTACTCCATCCTGGGACCCATTCCGTGACTGGTACCAAGGCAGCAGGCTCTTCGACCAGGCATTTGGGATGCCAGCATTCCCAGAGGAGATGCGTATTTTTCCCAGCAGTCACTGGCCTGGCTATTTGCGCCCTTCCATGGGTGCTGAGATGGCCTCTTTGATGCACAGCCCTCAGGTACCCTCAGCCACCATGCCCACACCCATAGTACCCCATCCAGCAAGCTTTGGGCACGCCTTGTCCCGCCAGCTCAGCACAGGGGTGTCTGAGATCAAGCAGACACAGGATAGTTGGAAGGTGAGCCTGGACGTCAACCATTTTTCTCCAGAGGAGCTCACGGTGAAGACCAAGGATGGTGTGGTGGAAATCATTGGTAAGTTGAGTGTCATATGGATTAGAGTTTTCTTTTTTTCCCATTTAGATGAGATCCCTGACGAAATGTTTAAGGTTCAGTTTCTCCATGTAAGCATAATTGAAAAAAAAAATTATCACCTGTTCCTTATAGTTCAGTGTTTCTGCAGGATCTTGAAACATTTTGTTAAACCCTCAGTTGAACATCCTATTCGCTTTTTGGCTGAAGAGTTGTTTTGCCGTTACGCTGCACGATTTTTATCATCCACCACCAGATGAATACAGAATAAAAACCCAAAGTATACACAAATAAGACACATTACTATTCCTTAATTTCAATCAATTAATGATACCTGATGTATCTTTAAGGCGAAAACAAACAAATAAAATTTGAATTTGAATTTGAAGCACAGTATGTAGTATCTCAGCTATTGCAATAATACAAAAATTGTATCATATCATTTGTAGCTTTTGGGATGTTATCTGGATTTGGTATGGATCAATCTGAGACAGAAAGATAATAAAGTCATAAATCTGCTCCCCTTTTACTCTAACTACATTTACAACGATATAAGGAATCCATTTTTATATTGTTTTCAGGAGAGAAAGTAGATCTCTCTCACTGACCACTCATCATGTCCTTCATTATAGGACAAGCTAGAGAGCAGTTCACAGATAATGTTAGAGTTAATGCTTCAGGAAGTGAACCTCCCAGATCTAGCCTTTGGGAGGGCAGTTTGGAAAACAGCCCAGAACAGGACTCGTCCCACTACAGAACAATGAAAGACTTTCCTCTCATTACCCATTCTTTACTGAATTCCTTCTTTGCAAAGCACAGGGTCATAAACGTAGTAGTTACTAGTAAACTAGTTAAGAAGCCTTTATGATTGATTTCACAAGAAAACAAGTAGGGGAGAATTCCTTAAATGAATTATATTACAAGATAACTGAGTTAATTCTATAAATCCACCCAATGATTTAACACCACATGATTACTCGCATCTCATCCCTAACTCATTTTTCCAAACCGTTTAATCCTACTAGGGCTGCGGCGAGGCTGGAGCCTATTTCAGCGGTATATACTAAGCAACTCGCCAGACTATCACAAAGTCAAAACATACACAACCATTCACACTCACATTAACAGCAGACAGTTAGTCTAATGTGGATGTCTTTGGTCTGTGGGAGGAAACAGAGAACCCAGAGGAAACCCACACAAACATGGGGAGAGCATGCAAACTCCACACAGAAACACCCGAGCCGTACATACACATACACCTAAGGGCACTTTAGAGTAGCCAGTAAATCTAATGCAAATGATTTTCGACTGTTGGTGGAAACTGGAGTACCCCAAGGAAACCATCGCAAGCACAAGGAGAACATGAAAGCCCCACACAGAAAAGCTCTTGGCCAAGATTAAAATCCAGAACCTTTTCACTGTGAGGCATAAACAATTCTGATATATTCATGCCAGTGGTTTATACTGAAGCTCTAGTAGTTTCCAGACCTAAAAGGACCATGGTGGGGATTATGCCTTCTTCTATTATTGGACTCAGTGTCAAAACAGGCAAAGACGTCGTCACAGCAGAGGAACACCTGACTGCTCTTGTGTAGAAGGTCCTAGAAGGGTAGCAAACACATATAAAGCTGAAATCTGTCATGTACTGTGCGTCTTGCTTCCCAAAGAACATACATTAAGAAGATAAATATGCTGGCCATCAATACCCAGTATCTGAAATATAGGAGAAAAAATTTGCACTTTTTCTTGACAGGAAAACATGAGGAGAGGAGAGATGAGCATGGTTTCATATCTAGATCTTTCACTAGGAAGTACACGTGAGTATCAGAACTTATTATTGCCCTTATACTTAACAGAATGATTGTGAAAAAAAGACCAAAATAACCAATATAAATAAATATCAAAGACTAGGACATGTTTTAACAACCCTCATATAAAGCAATTTGCTAGATATTTAATATCCACTTAAACATTAAAGGTACAGTGTGCAACTTTTTAGAGGATCGATTAGCAGAAATTAAGTTTATCATCAATAAATATGTTTTTGCAAATCTGTAATCATTAAAAAATTAAATTGTTTGAGCTTCAGAACCTTAGAATAAGCTATTTATATTTATATGGGAGGGGCCCCCTTTTATGGAGGCTGCCATCTTGCACTGCCATGTTTCTACAGTAGCCCAGAACCATATAGGCTGTTGAGCACTAAATGCCACCAGATACCACTAAATGTTACACATTTTACCTTTTCATATTATTTTTAGCTTATTAGTTATTTTTGTATTTATGTTGATATGCTTAATTAATCCCACAAGGGAATATTAACCATCCAAAGTAGCACACACAAATAAACAGGGAGCAGTTCGGGGTTAGATGCCTTGCACACTTCCTTCTCCCCCACACATTTTTTCTGCCAGTCCAGGAATTGAACCAGTGACCTTTCGGTCCCAAACCTGCTTCTTTTTGCCTCCACGACTGAATGTTATCGAAAATTAAGGGCCTTGCCTTGGAGGTACTGGGGCTTGAACAATGGACCTATTATACTACTGAATAATAGTGAATTTATATTACTTTATATTTTACCTTTGTACCCAGCAAGAACATTTAAGCTTCCAGCTTCTTGGTAACATTGATATCTCAAGGTATAATTCAATTCAATTTAGTTCATTTCAGTTTTATTTGCATAGTGCTTATAAGAATATAAGGGAAATAAAACACTTTTTTTCTCTTATCGGAAAATAATCACTTTCATGGTGGTTCCAGTAACTCTGGGTTACATCAGGCTAGATTACACAACCCTGCTGTGTTTTATTACTTACTTATCCACTAATTATGTTGAATTTTGCCTTTAGGGAACTCATCATGGCATAAATTGCACACTTCTCCAGGCTCCGTTTTCAGTTAGTGTTAAATTAGCAAACACAAAACATTAATTCTATGGAAACTAGAACAGTGCATGTGCATATATGTATATTTATCATCATCGCATTATCCACATATTCATGAACTTAACACGAGATACTGATTTCGCATTTATCGCAAGTAAGGTTAAGGATTAAAAAACACCAAATCGTAGATTCATACTGCCGGTTTGTATGAATTTCCAGGTTAAAGGATAAAGCTACAACAGGTACAGGTTAAAGGGTAAAGCTAGAATTGGAGTGGGGTTAGAGTCTGCATAGCTTCTTACACTTATTTATAGCCTTATTTCTGTCTTATCTACATGCTCTTGTTTAGAGGGTGCCGTTTCACTGGTCTGGGCCGAAATCTGGCTACTAAGCCATTATTCAGTACAGAACATTCCAGAAGCTTCCCCCATCTGTTCTCCGCTGCATGCCACAGCTCTGTTTTCTTAGTGCAGTAAATCTCGTAAAACTGGTAAACAAAGCAGATCATAGCAAAACAAGACACGTCTATAACATCTATGGTAGCATCTTCCTCTTCTTCATATATAAATTCTGTGCCTTATCTACTCTTTTTGTCTGGGGCTCTCCGTCATTGTCCTCTTGCTCTCTCTCTCTCTCTCTCTCTCGCTCTCTCTCTCTCGCTCTCTCTTTTTCTCTCACATTGTATGCAGCTTTGTCGCCACCAAGAGGAAGCCTCTATCTGCTTCTTTTTGAAAGATTAGTCACTTCACTAATGCACCGAAATGGATGAAACAAAAGACATCAGTAGCATCAGATTAGGGCTCAGAGGACATTATTATTTTACATTATCTCCAGTGACTAAGTGCACAGAGCCATTTCTACTACGTTAAGTATAATGAAACTCTAGCAGTATTGATTAAATACCATTAAAATCAGCATTAGACAAAAGTGATCGATCTTATCTGCTCGAGCACATTATTAGCACATTTAGCATCTTTCACTCTTCACCCTGGAGACCACTTTGTGCTTCACTACCTCCGTATTCATTAATAATGCAATCAGAAGAAAAACTGTGTTTGACGGGGATCCTGGAGGCTGGAGGCTGTCTCAGTCAAAACTGGGCGAAGGCGGTGTACACACACAAACATTCACACTCACACTCATACCGAGGGGAAAATTCTGGAACAGATAACTTTCCTACTGTGTGTCTTTGGAAAGTGGGAAGAAGCTGGTGTACCTGGAGGAAACCCACACAAGCACAGAGAGGGCATGCAAACTCCACACAGAAACATTCTCGCCAATCCCGGGATTTGAACCCAGGACCTTCTTGCTGTGAGGAGGACGTATGAACCACTACATCACTGCCAAACTAGCAAACGATAAAAAAAGCAATAAAAATTAATTAAATAAATCTTTAGCAAATAAATGAAGAATGATTAGAGAATGCTGTTATAGGAAAATAATCAATGATTGAGTCACAAGAATGTAGACTGATGCAACAAATCTATTAGCTATTACTATTAGCACCCCAAAGTTGACCTTTTTGTTATAATAGTGTCTCATCATATGCTCTCCTGTCACTCACAGTGATTACCAGCCAATCCATGTGCATTTGTAGGCTCATTTGTTCAAACGGGGCGGATAGCACTTTCCCTTCAAGTGTGTTAAGCCGCCTCCAAATGCGCATGCACAGCAGTTCATAAAGAGGCGGGTGACAGCATCGCATGCACGGAGGGAGCATGTACATGCTTACGCCCATCCCTGCTTGGTGGTGGTCATATGTGATAGGGAGGCAACACTTGATGGGTGGGAATTGTTACAGCTAAATATTGCAGGGAGAAAAAAAACAGGTGAAAGTCTAAAAAAAAAAATAATATAAATTATAATAATAATAGTGTATCATGAAGTTTTCTATTCCTATTACTTATTAAATTATAACAGCACCATACTTGTTTTAGTTACATACAATGCTGTGCAATGTTCATGAAACATTAGTTTTTGTTCTCATTTATGTCATAACAGCCAACAACTGTTGTTCCTTCACCGACCTCTCTTATTGTAATGTCTTGCTGTTAGGAAGACAAAAATTTTCATGTTACCAAGAAACCACAATGTTGACCAATGTTTTACATTAATTTTTAGTGGAACTTTACTGTGTCGAATTGTTGGGGATATTCTGGAAACATTAAATTTGCAAACTATTCTTAAACTATTATCCAACTGTTTGCTGCAAACTTCTTATTTATCTGGCGAGTTAACTGTTGCAATTCTCGAATTCCCAAAAGCTCCTCCAAATTGTCCCTGACCACTTCCAAACAATTTTTTTAACATCACTAACCTGTTGGTAACTAGTCTAGCTAACTAGCTAACTAAATATCTTGCATGCTTGAATAGTTTGTGAGTATTTGGGGAGAAGAACAGGGGTCCCCTCTAACGGAGGTTCTCTAATCGTTAGGCCATCGGGGAGTCAAACCTCAGACTTCCGAATGACAGGCAGAGATACTGTCCACTATACTAACAAAGAGAATATCATTATCTTCATAAAACTTCATATACTATCACACCCTATATTCAACCCCAAAGTACATAAATCAGCAGAATTCCTTTACACATTATACTCCTTATCCTGTGGGAATCCATTGCCAATTGTCTGGTCTCTTGATTTCTCCAGACTGCCCCCTGGTGCTGATGCAGAGAAAATCACCTCCTCACTCTCCCCTGAGGGAATCCTGACAGTGGAGGCACCGCTCCCCAAACCCGCCATCCAGTCCTCTGAGATCACCATCCCTGTCAACACGAGTGGCAGTGCTGTGCAAAAGCAGGATCAGAAAAAGTGATGAAGAGAAGAAATGATTTCGAGCATTACATTTGAGAAAGACAAGATTTTACATATTGCACTCTCTGGTTTCTGCCTCTTCAATGCATGCTTTATTGTATGACTTGGGATTGTTACATTTGTTTTCTTTTGTTGTTTTTCTTTATTTGCATCACCATTTCCATGTGCACTGCAACCATGTGTTAGTGCTACTCTAATTGCACACTTCCTTTGAATAATGGGCACTCAGACAAACACACAATCGTATCATTTGCTGGCAAGAACTGAAAGCAGTTTGCACGGTTGCTAATAGAGGGGTGTTGCGTTCTTTGACACACAAGTAGCACTGCACACAGAGAAATAGTCTTGACACCACTCACACACCTCTCAACCCCCACAGAGCAGTTATTTCCCTTCCTCTGGTACAAAAGAAGACGCAGTATGAAAACCCTCTATGGGTTGGTAAGGCTGTGTAATGCTCTTATACTGATTTAAGGGAAGAAATTTGGAAGATGTTTTCGCTCAACAAATGCCACGAACTTTTCAATAAACATTTAAACTTCAAATTTCACGGTTTGGTGTGTTTCAAGTTTTTAATAAATTACACAACTGTTGTGTGCTGAATTTAAAACTATACTAATACCGTTGGGTGCCACAATGGCATAGAGGTTAGCATGTTCGCCTAACAGCAAGAAGGACCTGGGCTCAAACCCCATGCCACATACATGCAAGGGCATTTCTGTGTGGAGTTTACATGATCACACCAGTGGTGGTAGCTCAGTGGATAAGTCAATGGATTGCTGATCTGAAGGTTGGCGGTTCAATTGGCTTTTTGAGCAAGGCCCTTAAGCCTAAATTGCTCTGGATAAGGGTGTCTGCCAAAAGCTATAAATGTAAATAAATGTTACCATGCTTGGGCATAACCCGGTGGTAGGGTGCTGGCTTACTGATATGAAGGTCGGGGGTTCAAGCCAAGGTATCACCAAGTTGTCACTGCTGTCCCCCCAGTGCAGCTAACTGGGTTATCAAAGGCCAGCCATGTCTCTCACTGTCTGTGGTGAGAGGCATGTAAAAGAACCATTGCTGTCATCCGTAAAGAGTAGGCCATTGGGTTGCCGTCAACGTGTTTCTGTCCTGTGATGGCCTGGCGAGCTGTCCAGGGTGCCCAGAGTTGGTTGAGATGGGTGCCAGCCTCCTCGTGACTCTAATTAGAATTAAGTGGTTCAGAAAATGAGTACATTATTGAATGTTACCATGCTTGTCTGGGTTTATTCTGGAACTCTGGTGTCCTCCTACAGTCCAAAGACTTGCACATTAGACTAATGGGGTATTCCAAATTGCAAATTGCAAATGTGAGTGTGAATAGATATGTCTCTGTGTTGGCCCAGTGATGGTTTGAAGAGCTGTTCAGGGTGTACCCTGCCTTTGGCTAACATCAGCTGGGATGTGATCTCCCTGTGACCCTAAAAAAGGACCCTAAAGTGGTTCAGAAAATGACGACATGACCAAACAGCTGATGATACTGATCACATTTTCACATGCATGACAATCTTATTTCTGAGACAGAAAGCCCGATAATAGCTGGCGTTTGGGGGAAGGTGGCAAAAGGAGGCATTTATTACCATTTATGGACAAAATCCTTTGCATTTTGATAGAAAAAGTCAGTTTTTATTTCAGCCTGCCTTTAAAGACATGCATTAGGGATTTTTAACCTTAATTTCTATCCATAATTTGGTGACCAAATATGATTTAACAAAAAAAAATAAAAAATTATTTTCTCCCATCATCAAGACTGCATTCCTGCTTATACTCACTGTTCCCTGGAAAGGATCCTGATTATCATATGAAAGAATGGATAACTAGAAGCAGTGTGTAAAGCTCCATGAGTAGGATGTCCCAGGGTGGTAAAAAGTAACAAAACAAAACAAAACAAAACAAAAAAACCCTGAATTTTTGAAACACAAAAATTAATGTATTACTTATTTAAAATAATAATAATAATAATAATAATGACAATAATAGTAAAAATCTGCCAAGCTGCCAAGAGTACCACTAACTGCTCTGCCCATTTACATGGAATATCCTACAATGATTATTTGAAGTCACACTCATCAAGTATAAGGGTCGTGATCAAAGACATATGATCATATATTATTGTAGCAATAAGGGTTGTATTATATTACACATACACATTATATATATATTATTGTAGCAATAAGGGATTCGTGTGCATGAGGTTTAGATTGCTGAACAGTGAAAAATCAGACAGGCATAAGTTAGGAGCATGCACAGATAAAAGGGCAATCCAAAGGCAATGGTAATAAAACAATGAAAGAGTCATAGAATTACCATGGCAGGTAGGATTACTCATTCACTCTCATGCATTTGCTGAACTGCTTAATCCTATTTTGGTTTGCGAGGCGGCTGAAGCCCATCCCAGCCGACACCAAGCGAGGGCAGGGTTCACCCTGAACATCACAGGAAAACACACATACCTGGGCAATTTGGAACAGCCAGTTAGCCTAATGGGCATGTCTTTTGACCATAGGAGGAAACTGGAGTGCCAGGAGGAAACCCACGCAAGCATGGGGAAAACCACTCAGAAACACCAGGGTATGAGAATCGAACCCAAGACTTTTTTTTTTGTGAGGCAGATGTTCTAGATATGTCAGAAATCAATTGTTTTGGATACATGAGTAAGCATAGATATGTGAGTATATGTGTGTGTGTGTGTGTGTGTGTGTGTGTGTGTGTGTGTGTGTGTGAGAGAGAGAGAGAGAGAGAGAGAGAGA
>JAOUQZ010087966.1:0-16666 GCA_028564935.1 Neosilurus hyrtlii
CACACACACACACACACACACACACACACACACACACACACACACACACACACACATATATATATATATATTTATATGAATTGCCATATTCAAGTCATCTCATGATGGAATAAACAACTATTTTAAAGCATTTTGATGCAAAGTTGAGTTGTTTTTGGAGGTGTTTTTACTGAATCGAGAGCCCCTAATTCTAAACAGTTCTCTGGTGTATTTGCATTTTAAAACAGTACAAAACAAACAGAAACTTCTTTTATTTTATTTTACGTTTTTAAAATTTTATTTATGAATCCTACATTCCAATCACCTGCATAACTGCATTTACCAGGAGCTGTAAAAGTGATAATCAGATTTCACAGACCTTCTCCACCCATGTCATGAAAGCTCAGTGTTAGAGATAAGAATAAAACAATACCGAAGCTGATCAGTCAGTCCAAAATGGTGGACAGAGGTTTGTCACCTTGTCATTCCAAAAGTTAATAAGCAGGATAATGTACAGTCATTCCGTCATGATAAAATAAACCCTAACTGGGTGATGCAGGATCCTAAAGCAAAGTGGAGGAGACTTGCGTCAGCCGTGTGATGGATTGGCGAGCTGTTCAGCGCGTTTTTGCAGCCTAATTATGGCCTTCTTTACTTGCATTGATATGTTGTTGGCACACATATTAGGATGGCATGAACAGCTGCCAATGCATATTAAACACTTTGAGCCAATTCTAAACATTTTATCTTCTTAAATTGTCATGAAATATTCAAGAAACTTGCTATAACTGGCCATGAAGTTAGTCAACTGATCAATTTCTTGAGCCTCACAAAATGGGGACTCTGTCTAAAGATGGCTGTAATTAATAAAAAGATTAAAGTAATGTTATTAACCCCCTTAAATTACAACTGAAAGTCTTCACATTGTCACTGCTTCAGTTACAAAAATTGTGAATTCTGATACTTTTGAAGCTGACTGTATGCCACAGTACATTTTTATGACATCTACATGTATTGATTTATCTTTTACTATAATCTAAATTTATTTTTTATTTAAATTTATTGTTAGCTGAGATAGGCTTCAGCCTGCCCGTGATTCTAATATGATTTTGCCAAATAAATGAGTGAGTGATTAAGCACATACCTATAAACAGTTGTCAAGATAGGAGCTAATTTGTTATTCCAACACAACCTACAAGAAAATTAGTTACACATATTTCTAAAAAGCAGAACAGTAGTAAGGCTGAAATATTGCATAACCGTAACATTGTGAATGAAACTCACAGCTGTATTTGAGCCTCCAGGCATCTTTTAACCATATCAGTGATTCTGTTTACTTGTTTATTTACTCATAATTTTCTTGAACTGTTGCTTGTATGTGTTTGAACTGGCTGTTGTAAGTTGCATTCAATATTTTTGGTGTGCGTGTGTGTGTTTGTGTGTGTGTGTGTGTGTGTGTGTGTGTGTGTGTGTGTGTGTGTGTGTGTGTGTGTGTGTCAGTTCATTTCAGGCTGTAAAGCAACAAAATGAGAATATTTGCAATTATTTTCTTTACTCACTATAAATATTTATGAGCACAAACTACATTACAAATAATGAACCTTATATCTTTAACTGTTACCATTATGATATTATGATTATAATCTATGAAGGCAAGATTTTATGGACAATCTATAAAGTGGTACTTTGAACTTATTGACTGAAAATGCTGTATATTTGAATAATGATTTTTTTTTATTTTGCAGGTCCTACTTCGGAATGGCATGATCTGACTGGTTTGCTATCTCAGGACATTTAACAATTATGCAACGAAGGCAAGGTGGATGTCAAAGATTAATCCTTGGGACAGAATGTTGAGGGGACCAGATGCATAATGTACACTGACAGGTATCAAAAGCTTTGAGATCATAATTTTTATTGTAGTACACAAAACTGGATTTTTGTAATATGGATAATTTGTTTATCATGTTGGCTTAAAAAACAATAACAAACAAAAGTCAATAATATACTATGAACATTAAAAACAACAAAACAAAATGGCACCTGAAAAAATTAAAGTCACAACAGTCAGTATCAGGTATGGCCTCCGTTTGTGTTGATACAGGCGGTGATTTGCAATGATACAGCACGGCGAAAAGAGTCCCGCAAGTGCTGCAACCAGATGCATTGTATTAAAAGGTATAAACTAAACGAACCAATACCTGTTGAGATCCTGTAATATTTTGTAGCACAGCTGATATTTTGTTTTTAGAGACTACATTAGAAGTATGTTGTGGTGTCACCACTATGAATTTCCCTCTGGGAATAATAACGTGAGTGAGTGAGTGTCTGTCAAAAATATGTCAAGATAGATCATTATAGATATGCCCCAAACATAGATAGAAACAGACAATTATCAAGACAATGAAATATGGTTGCCCTGTGATGACCTGGCGAGCTGTCCAGGGTGTACTCTGCCCTCGTCCGGAGTTGGCTTTGATGGGCGCCAGCCTCCCCGTGACCCTAATTAGGATTAAGTGGTTCAGAAAATGAATAAATGAAATATGGTGATATATGAATCTAGATGTTAATCAAAAGAAATCTGAAGTGTAATCATGTCTACAGTAGAAAGCTGTTGTTTGATACTGACTCATCTTCATCTAAATCACTACATAGGAATTTTTAATAATTTTCTAAGAACAGAATCCATAAAAAATGTTGATTGGGGCCACTGCTATTAGATAAATTCAATTATACCAAAGCATTTAATTAACCAGATTCATCTTAATAAAGCATAATATTTGAAAAACATTTACATGAGCATGCAAGCATATAAAGCACACCTCAAGTACCCTTATCTTACAGAAAATATAGATTTTACAAAAAAAAAAAAAAAAAAAAGAAATCCGGATAGCTTGGTTGCTTGCTCAAAGTCTAAACACTTAAGAGATTGATTATGTGCCTCGGCATATTCTGACTTATGGTGCCAACCCCCCTCTTTATACCCAGAATTAATTCTGCTTGATGTATTCACCACCATTACCAATTAGAAGCAGAATGCTGAGAGGACTGGAGAGAGAGAGAGAGAGAGAGAGAGAGAGCCCACCAACAACAGGATGTTCTTCCATTAGTGCAAAACACACCCAAGAATTTGCAGACGGAAGGGATAGTAGGTTATTAGAAAAGCCTCATGTGATTTTGTTTTCAAAATGCATCATGTGTTTTTTTGGTTCAAATTTTATAGATGTGCATGAGTATGTTACCCCATTTTACAAACTAATCCCTCTTTTGTGTGTGGTTTGAACATATTCCAATATTACTGTAGTAAATCGCATGACACTGCCTACACTGTGCTCTATTTCAGAGTCTTAAGTGCAAGAAGTTAATCTGCCTTAATGCATTTTGTAGTTCCTGCACCATCAGCACCAAGACAACTGACTACACATGCACAAGCCAAGGAGAGAGAGAGAAAGAGTGTGTGTGTGAGAGAGAGAGAGAGAGAGAGAGAAAACACATAGAAACAGAGGAGAAAAAGCCTGCGCAGGAGAATCTATAATAGAGTATGTAAACGTAATTGTAGCCATTTGCTGATCAAAAGCTATTACCAAATTTTGTGGACACAATCTCTCTCTCCTAATTTATTTCCAATTCATAGTAAGTGTCCATGGTATTAGACAAATAAGTCATCAAATAAAAATTCTAGTCGAAAAAGCATTGATTCACATATGCAATTTTAATACAGCAAGCAAGTGTATTTATAATTCATAGTACTTATTCTACCAATCAAGTTTTTACACACCTAAATAAAATGAATGGGTCGGTGTGTCCAACCATACAAATAAACACAAGACCTACGCATGACGTGCCTTTACATGGCTGCCATGTTACCAAGGACTAAAATCCACCAAAATGGATGCTTTTAATGTTGTGTCTCACCTCTCTCCAACAAGTGAAATAGTATCTCTAAAGCGCAAGGAACAATATTTCATTAGTAAGTACTGTATCTACAGAATAATTGCATTTTTTAAATTATTTGATATTTTATAAATTTATAATTTTTTTCCAAAAAAACAAACAAACAACAAAAAAAAACCAAAAACAAAGAAAACCTCAAAAAACTGAAAGTATAAATATTTGTTTAATTTTACTTGTATCATGGTATTTCACCAGCATGTATAACAAAATAAATGGCAAAACAAAGCAAAATTCCTCAACCCTGCAGCTTGTTTACAAGCTTGTTTAGGCTTATAAAGCTTAGTTGTCAAGTGTAACCAGTCTCTGGTATGATTGCGGCAAATTCGGCACGTTCAGAATACACGCGATATACAGAGCAGTGGCGATCTTGTGTTTATGTGTCCAACTTTTTTAAGTGCACATAATAGTAACAATAATAACAACAACAACAAGGGGCAGTGGTGGCCCGGTGGTAGGGTGCTAGATTAGTGATCCGGAGGTTGGGGTTTCAGGCCTCACTATCCCCGGGTTGTCACTGCTGTCCCCCCAGTGCAGCTAGGCCAGCAATGTCTCTCAAATGAATGAACAGCAACAATATAAATAAAATTAAATCCTCCATAATTACTTTTGCACATGGAAACTAAACACTGCCACCATGTGGTGACCAAGATGTAATCATTATGGAACTGGGACCTGGGTATGAGGTACACCCTGAACAGCTCACCATACCATTCTAGGGCCAATACTCACACAACCATTCACACTCACACCTAGAGGCAATTTAGAGTATCCATTCATTCATTCATCTTCTTCCGCTTGTACCCCAAGTTCCTCCCAGATGACAGAACTTCTCACCCTATCTCTAAGGGAGAGACCTGCCACCCTGCGAAGGAAGCTCATTTCAGCCGCTTGTATTCGTGATCTCGTTCTTTTGGTCACTACCCAAAGATCCAGTTACTCTAATCTACGTGCAATAGGACTGTGGAAGGAAACAAGAGCACCCAGAGGAAACTCATGCATGCACGAGGACAACATGCAAACTCTGCACAGAAAAGCACATAACTGAGCCACCATACAACCCAAATTGTATAATAATTAATTCATTTGCATTCATTTGTATGAAGACTGGGTACACCCAGAAAAGCTCGCCAGTCCATCACAAAGCCAACACACATAACCATTCACACTCACACTTACACCTAGGGGCACTCCTATACATATCAGACTAACAGTCAGTTAGTCCAATAATCATAGGAGAAAGCCAGAATACCCAGAAGAAACCAATGCAGGCACAAGGAGAACTTACAAACTCCACACGAAAAGCCCAAAGATTTGAACCCAGGACCTTCTTGATGTGAGGTGTACATACTAACCACTATGCCACTGTCCCGCCCTAGACAAATGATTTTACAAGCAAATTTGAATGCTTTTTGTGCATGCTTGAAAAGCTTCTTTCAACCATCCACCTTATTCTAGACTCTTTCTTGCTGTTTGGAGAGAAATCTTAACCCTTTGGTCCCTTTAATATTTGATTTGACTATTGTCACACACATACACACGGAAACAGAATTTTTGTGCAGAATGTGGTTTATTTCATCAATTGGTTTATTTCCTTGTTTAAACAACATGGGAAGACAAATCTAGACTGACAGGCACAGTTCAGATTGGTTAAATTGGCATGGATGAGTTATTCAGCAGACAGAACGTTACTGGCAATTCAGGATTTGTGACTCAGGTACATAGAACAAAGGTCAACATCGCTAGTAACAGATTGGGCACAGTAAACAGTAAACACAATTTCTCAGTGAATGTATCACATAATTGCTTCCCAACTAGTGATACAGGGCAGAGGTATTCACAGGGTTCGATTCATTTTTTGCATTACTGTATACATTGAAGTCCTATGAAAAAGACCACCAGTCCTGAGAGTTACACTTATCTTACATACTAAAACCTTTTAAGCAAATTAAACTGTGTAATAGAGTTTGGGAGCCAGCATGCTGGTAAAGGTGTGACCATTTTGTTTGATCAGGCAGTTCTTCCCATAATAAAGAAAATTAAAGATTAAACCTATGTGCGTGCACGCACACGCACACACACACACTGAACTTGACCTCTACATTTAATCCATCCTTACACATCAGTAGTGAACATACACTACTAGGCATAGGACCATTAAGCAGCAAAATACATAAATAAATAAATTTATTCAAAACTTACTTTTAATTGTTATTGGTTTATTGAAGAAGACATACCATACAATTTAATTCATTCACTCATTCATTTTCTAAGCTGCCTAATCCTAGTTAGGGTCGCGGGGAGGCTGTTGCCCATCTCAACCGACTCTGGGCGAAGGCAAAGTACACCCTGAACATCTCACCAGACCATTTCAGGCCCAACACACATACAATCTTTCACACTCACACCCACACCCCATACATACACCTGAGCCTGGGAATCAAACCCAGGCCTTTTTGCTGTGAGGCGAATGTGCTAACCACTGTGCTGCCCGCCATACAATTTTCATTCACCCATTTGCCAAACCATTTAATGTACAATTCTATGGAACGTGGGAGGAAACCGCAATACCCAGAGTTAAGCCATGCAAGCACAGGGAGAACAATACAAAAACGTTCAAGCTTGAACCTAGGACCTTCTTGCTGTGAGGTGGATGTGCTAACCACTCTACCACCATACATATACTTTTCATTTATTTTACATTATAATGTATTACACAGGGGCAGTGGTGGCCTGGTGGTAAGGTGCTGGATTACTGATCCCAAGGTCGGGGGTTCAAGCCCCACTACCAGCGGGTTCTCACTGCTGTCCTCCCAGTGCAGCTAACTGGGTTATCAAATGCAGGCCATGTCTCTCACTGTCTGTGGTGAGAGGCATGTAAAAGAACCATTGCTGATTTTCGTCAAGAATAGCTGCATAGCCGTCAGCGTGTTTCTGCCCTGTGATGGCCTGGCAGTCCGGGGTGTACTCTGCCCTCGCCCAGAGTCGGCTGAGATGGGCGCCTCCCCGCGACCCTAATTAGGATTAAGCGGTTCAGAAAATGACATGACATGACATGTATTACACAGGAACAGTGTGATTTCATTGGTTCTGTCGAGGGGATAATAGATATTAGATATATATTACATAGGAATGGTGCAATCCGTTCGGTCTGCGGGATTCTAAAATATTATTATTCTGAGCGTGTAATGTTTGAACCAGAATGATAGATCCTCACTGTTTGTCATGGGCACTCGTGGTTTTACTTTGTTTTTTATGCATTTCCCTGAAGTATTTACTACAGTTTTGAATTAGTGTGCAAACACACCTTCACAAAGCTGGTTTTCTTCTGTGTTCATGAAATATGTGTAGGCTTACCTCTGAATGAGAATGCATTCCTGTTAGCTCCACAGCACATACAGAACTCCACTCCATCAGCGTGTCTTAAAGCACCCAGCTAATCTTAACAGTTAAAATAAGTAAATACAAATTATAACCGCTCGGTCACAGCTAAGATAATAAAATAAACTAAAATCTCGTTTTATTCTGTCTTCTTAAATTTCCTTTACAAACATCTTTACTGAGCTGGTTTTCTTGTGTGCCTGTGTAGTATGTACCCAGCTAACAATTTATATTTTAACAATGTTGCTTAAAATGTGTTATAAAAGGTGTCATATAAAGGTTGTCTGAAGATATTACAGTATTTGTATTTGATATTAATTTGTATGAACTGTACTGTGGTTTTCTTTTCAGTACCTGCATGATTCACTGAAAGGGAAACACCAGTATGCATGTGCAGTCTTTGTTCCAGGTTAGATGCGACATTTTGGCAACGGCAAAACAATCATGTGCATGAAAGGTATGAAGTCAATGTTCTCGATAAATATGGTTTATCACTGTCATGGTGTTCAGATAAGGTTTTGTACAACCAACCAAATTATGACCATTATGCAATGTCACAGTAATGTTGCACAACATTGTGTATCAACTGAATGATGCTTAACACTCCATAGCACTAACTCAGGTCAAAGTGCATAGCTCATCTGACTTGTCTGTGTCATGTTTAAAATATGTAAATATAAATCACAAAAATCTCATTTTAGTTTGCTTTTCATTGTTTCCATATACAATGGCTTGCAAAAGTCTTCATATCCTTTGAACTTTTCCACATTTTGTCACGTTACAACCACAAACGTAAAGGTACTTTCCAATGTAACTCTGGCTGAACCTCCTTTCCAATTTTAAGACTCTAATTTGCAGTCTCTAATAAAAGATTTCAAAATTACCCTGTATTTAGCTCTGTCCATTTCCCCATCAACTCCGACCAACTTCCCTGTCCATGCTGTCCACGGTGGGGATGGGGTGTTCAAGGTGATGTGCAGTGTTAGTTTTCTGCCACATTGCTTTTTGCATTTAGGCAAAAAAGTTAAACTTTGGTCTCATCTGACCAGAGCACCTTTTCCCATATTTTTTGTGCCCCTCATATTGCTTTATTATGGCTTCCTTCTTGCCACTCCTCCATAAAGGGCATGTTTGTCGGGTGCACAACTAATAGTTGTCCTGTGGACAGATTCTTCCTCCTGAGCTATGGATTGCTGCAGCTTCTCTGGAGTTACCAATGGCCTCTTGACTACTTCTCTGATTAATGCTCTCCTTGCCCAGCCTATCAGTATAGGTGGAACAGCCATGTCCTTTAAGGTTTGCAGTTGTGCCATACTCTTTTCATTTTTGGATGATGGATTGAACAGTGCCCTGTGAGATGTTAAAAGCTTGAGGCATTTTTTTTTATAATCTAACCCTGCTTTAAGCTGCTTCACAACTTTATCTCTGACCTGTCTGGTGTGTTCCTTGGGCTTCAAGATGCTGTTTTTCACTGATGCTCTCTTCAAACCTCTGATACCTTCACAGAACAGCCGTATTTATACAGCAATTAGATTACACACAGGTGTACTCTATTTAATAATTAGGTAACATCTGAAGGCAGTTGGTTGCACTAGATTTAATTTAGGGGATCAGAGAAAAGGGTTCTGAATACTAATGCATGCCACACTTTCCATATTTTTATTTGATAAAAAAATCCATGTAATATTTTCCTTTCACTTCACAATTATGCACCACTTTGTGTTAGATATAAAATCCAAATAAAATATATTTATGTCTGTGGTTGTCATGTGTATACTGTATATGTAATAATAATAATATAAAAATATATATTACATATATAAGATATACATAAATATATATAGATACATACCTATATGCAGTATACATATTTACATATATCGATATATACACATCACAGCATGCATGTTGGCGCAAACACTGGAGGCAGCATGTTGCACATGTGTATGTGGCAGTTCAGGGCTCTGAATGCCTGGAAAATTAAACTTTTACAGAACCTGGTGGTGTGGATTCTGATGCTCCGAAACCTCTTTCCTGATGGAAGGAGGTCGAACAGTCCATTAGAGGGGTGTGTGGAGTCTTTAATGATTACAGAGGCCCTGTGCACATAGCGTGAGAGGAAGAGGTACTGGATGGAAATGAGGGGCCCTCTTGATGAATTCTCTCAGCTGTTCTCACAGTGCATTACAGCACTGCAGCTCCCGAACCATACAGTGATACAGTTTGTCAGGACACTCTCCATAGCGCATCTATAGAAGGTGGTGAGGATGAGTGGTGGAAGGCTGGCCTGTTTCAATCTCCGCCTGTTGTGAGCCGACGAGGCCACTGTATTTCTGCACACAGCTATCTTGGCTAATGAGGCTCTGTACCTGCCTGCGTTTATCTGTGTCCATCATGATGTAAAAATAAATAAATAAATAAATAGATAAATCATAAAAATCAATTCCATTGGCTGGTAGTGTTGAAATTATCAACAAAAATATCACATCATTGATTACACTTGTAAATAACAAGCCACAGAGTCTCTACTAATAGTTATGCAAAACATCAATGACATAGTGCTCATCTGGCACTATACAAGATAAAAATATGCAATTTATAGCAAGTACAGGTATTTGAGTGACTATTTATAGTGAAAAGCATCACTGAATTTTACTTATTTGTGTTGTGATGCATTTGATACATATATTTGAGAGCAAACATGATGGGTAAATTTCAGTAAACATTTTTAATTCTGCAAGTAAAAGAAACAAATGGGAAAATGTATGTTAAGATTAGTGGGAAGTGTACAGAACAGCACAGAGCAGCACAGAGCTGACCACTACAATGGTCCACCTAGCTCTGCCAGAAGCAAACAGAATTCAATTTGGTCAAGGAACAAAGGAGAAGCACTTTTTGTGATTTTCAAAGAGTTTGCATAAATTTTTTGCATAAAAGTTTACAAAATTCTGTGTAAAAGCATGAAAGTCCACACTTAGACCTATCAAATAAAACAAGCAAAATCAAAATCTGAAAATTAAAAATTGTGGCTGGATTCTAGACGGACAGACAGACGATGCATTGCCATGGCATATAAATAACGAACAGGCAGGCAGAGATCATACACAAGGCAGGCAGTATCATAGGTTAGGCATGAGAACGAGAAGCAAAACAGGTCATAGACAAGATTGGCAATTTAGCGAATGCACAGGATACACATATAATGCTTCACGGCATGTAATGTATATTCTTCTCCATTATATGCCTGATGGATCAAATGTGGAGCCTGATCACCCATGCTTGCACTCTGCTTACTGAGACTCCTGTGGTGCGTTGTAGATGTGTTGTAGTTCTGCTACCTTAGAAACTTTGAAATGCAAAGAACAAGACTTGAATACACAAGGAAAATGTGACACTTTCAAAAGTATTCATGGCACACTCCATTTAAAGAAGAATATAGACATTGGGAAAAGATGCACACAGAAAGTAACCCAAGCTCAAGATCGAACCAGGGACCATGTGCAACTGGAAAATCAGGGAAGAAACCCATGTGAACACAGAGAAAACATATACAGATTAATATCATTATATATTACCCTTATAACAAGCAGAAACCCTTGTTCTCCTCTATAATAGTGTGTCATTTGTATGGCTTCTCTGTACTGTACTGGCAATGATTTAAAATGATCGCAAACTTCTTTTACAGATTATGAAGTTTACTAGTTTAATTAAACCAACAAAATTGTCTTTGAGTTTTTGCATTTTTGTTAGATACAAAGAAAACACAGGTGAAGTGATCTTTTTAGGTCTTTGAAACCATTGGAACTCTGTGTGTAAAATAAAGATAAGCAGATGTTATCTAATAAGACACAAAATCCATAGGTGTGTAATTTATTTATTTGGTATGTCAAAGCTAAAAACAAAGAGGCTGTAAAGCTGTATTATTTTTTACTATTAATGTATTACAGTCGCTTTTCAGATTGATCGAACTTTTGCCAGCAGTGGCATTTCCATAACATGATGTTGCTAGGAAACAATTTGAATATGAGTTATCAATAGCAAGTGCAGGCACTTACTGATAGGACAGATTATTACAGAGATAATAGTTCATCCTTTGTTATCGTCAGTGTACTATGTATAAGACTTTGCCCTTAAGAAACACCCAATACTGCATTAAAAATATGTCTAGTGACGTGGTTTCTTGTCATATCAGCTCATAAATTAACCATTGACTATTAGTCAAAGAGCAGTGTGTGGCAATGGGCGACATTAAAAAAAATTTAGATCAGTACACAAAATTTTAACATCAGGATATTAAGTACAGTCATACTCTTCTTTATAACATTGCTGCAGTTCATCGTTGTTTGAGGGCATTTGTTTATGTGCACCTCTCTTAAGATCCCACAATAGCATCTTAATTGGGTTGAGATCTGGACTTTGACTTTTCCATTCCAACATGGCCCGAGTCTGTTTAAATTTTTGTATATACTGCAAGGAAACCAGGTGGCACATGGGCGTAGTGGTTAGCATATAGACCCTAATAGGATAAAGTGGTTTGGCAATTGAATGAATAAATACATGGAAACAGAAGTAAAAAGCAGGTGCCGCTTTAACTCACTTTAAAAGTCTAATCAGTAATTAAAACGAGATTTTATAGTTCATATTTACATATTTTAACTATGACAGAAGCATGTCCAGTGAGCTCCATGCTTCAAGCTGAGCTACCACTGTGTAACTATCAGTGTCTGTTCATGCTTATGCAAAAATGTTAATTATTGTAATGAAACGAAAATAAAACATGCAGTAAAGGTGTTTTAGTATAGACTACATGAAAACACAAGAAAAGCTTACTAAAACAAAATTTTCATGAATTATCTTTTTCATTTTAAAGTGTGATAATGATAACACCCCCAAACCAAGTGACGATGACACACTATGAGTGCCCATCATTTTGATTCAAGCGATATTAACTTGAAATAATGTTTTTGAATCCCAAGCTAGTGGACCAATTATATAACAGTTCCAGTGTAGTATATACTAATATAGTAAAATTTAGTTCAGTTTAGGGTGGCATGGTGGCATAGAAGTCAGCACATTTGCCTCACAGCAAGAAGGTCCAAGGTGTGAGTAGTGGGGTTGGCAAAGGACTTTCTATGAGGAGTTTGCATGTTCTCTCCATGCTTGCGTGGGTATTCTCCAGATACTCTGGTTTCCTTCCACAGTCCAAAGACATGCATATTAGGCTAATCAGCTGTTCCAAATTGCCCCTAGGTATGAGTGTGAGTATGAATGGTTGTATGGGTGTTGGCCCTGTGATGGTCTGACGAGCTATTCAGGGTTTACCCCGCATTCACACAGTGTTGTCTGATACAGGTGCCAGCCTCCTGGTGACCCTGGTAGAATTAAACGGTTTGGCAAATGAGTCAGTGAATGAGAGTGTGAGTGAGTAGTTCAATATAACAAAATGGCAGAACTGTCACCCACCACTGGGCATATGTTTGCTATATAAATGTCTCCTATCTGTTTTGGTCACTGTGACTTAGGAGTTAACAGTTGTTGCCTCACAATAAGAAGGTTGTGTGGTTGAATGTTAAGGCCAAACTCTTGTGTGGGATTTGCATGTTCTCCCTGTGCCTGACTGAGTTTACTTTGAATGCACTGGTTTCATTCCGCAGTCCAAATACAAACACATTAGGTCAGTTGTGAACTCTAAACTGCACATAGGCGTGAACTGTTGTTTGTTTCTATATTAGCCATGTAATGGATTGGTGACCAGTTAAGGGTAGACCACCTCTCAGCTGGGATCGGCTACAGGTTCCCCTGTGACCCCAGTGAAAATATTATAAAGATAATGGATGGATGCCTATCCTGAATAATCCAGATTCCCATTTTTTTCTGATGTACAGTATTTTCTAGACTTACATATTTCAGGAAGTCTTTTAAATGTGAGCAAGCATGTGGTGGGTGTATGATGGTCACAAGGGAGTGGTGTTGCAGCATGTCATAATCTTTACTACATTATTACTGCACCAATTCTAGTTCACCCAATCATAAAGGATGGTGTCTTTGTAAAAACTTTGCCCCTTATTAACACTGTGAATTTAGTTGCTTTAGATGCACATTGGTGTGTGCATGTGTGTACGTGTCTTACTGTAATTTTGATTTGTGTCATTATGTCTTTTCTATGGAGACTTTATTTCATTATCCTTATCTTATGGAGGTGTCAAGCTTCAGGTAAGATACTAATTATAATTGTTTGGCAATAGTGGTATGTACAAATGTTTTTTTACCCCCATGCTTTTTGTATCTACTTTTCTAATTTAATTTAAGATAACTTTCTTGTGATCCATAGGAAATCTCTGTAAATGTAATGGAAAATCCAAAGTTATTACATTAACAAATCATATGGATGGATGAATGGAACCCATTTTTATAGCTCTCGCTTCTCTCACTCTAAAAAGCATTATCCGGAACCGTATTAGGTGAAAAATACAGAGTATCAGAAGAAAAAGATGTACCCTTGATGATACTACTCCAGTAATGAAAAAAAAAGTACATTCGGAAACCTTATTCATTAGAATGCACATTTCCAGTGAAAAACAAACAAACAAACAAACAAATTAAAAGCAGTCAAATGTGCTTTACAAAAAACTATATAGGAGTATATAAATTATGAAATAAAAAAAAAAAAAAAAAAAATTATTATTATTATCAGTATCATCATCATTAGTCTTAGATTACAGCAGCTAGCTGTATTTTCTATCCTTAATAGAGTACAGACAGTTGTACTGGCAAACACATTTTTATTTAAAGCCTCAGCTATACCATGTATGAATGTATTTTTATGTATAAGAATATAGCTTTGTAGATAGGTTCATCAAGTTTATTTACTAACAAATTCTAATAACTAAGTTTTTGTTTTAAACATTTTTTATGTTTGTTCACTTTAACTGGAACTGGCTGTTCCAAATTGCTCCAAGGTGTGAGTGTGAATGGTTGTGTGTGTTGTCCCTGTGATGGTTTAGCAAGCTGTGCAGGGTGTACCTTGCCTTCATTTAATTTGGCTGAGATAGGCTTGCAACCCTAATAGGATTAAGTGATTCAACAATTGAGTGAGAGTGAATGAGGTTGCACTTCTTGTTTGTACTTAATTTTTTTATGATTATTATTGTTACTTACTGGGACCTAAATACATAATTTTATTCCCTTTCATGTACAACATGTTTCACAATGGCAATAAATCATCCTTTAATATTTATTACCTCCACCCAAAGTGGCATTTTGGAGGAGGGATTGCAATTGCTGTTTATGAGTTGGTTTGTCGGTTTGTCTGTGAACAAAGTCCTGACCACTCCTGTGCACAGATGTTCACTAAACTTCACTAAACACTACCCTTCTTGAGTCACAGAGATGATTTGATTTTGGAATGTCTGGGTCAAAGTTGAAGGTCAGAGCAAGGTTAAAAAATTTGGATATAGGGTACTTTGAAACAAGTTATGGCCTAATAATTAACTAGACTTATCACCACCTTTATTCAAATAGAAAAGACCAGTTAATTCAAAGCCCACAAAGTGCTCACAGACATGCTGTTACTATGGAACATAAATAGGAACAATCAATACATTACACCCAATATATTTAAAAGATTTTAGAAACTATAAGCTCTAAACTGTCTTACAGTTTTGTTCTGTTTGGGTAGAAAATTTGATTTACTACAAAAAGTACACATGTGAAAGTATTTTAAGCATTTAGTTTTCTTAAATGCAATATATCAGGTTTTTTGCTTTAACATTAGAACAACTAAATGTTCTTAAGTTGCTGTAAGTGCAAGGTTACTCTGGAACTGGTTGGATATACATGATTCAATAAAATGTTCAAAGAATATCTATTTTAATATATAGTACCTAAGTTATTAAAATATTTATTTTTGCCATAAGATATTGGTAATGATAATAGGATGTTATCACTATGTACAATGTTAATTTCTGGAAGATTAAAGTGTTTGACAATGATAAATTTTCACAATTTTGCCTTTGAATACCACCATAGTTATGAAATTAAGCAATCAAGATGTGATTGAAGTGTAGACCATCTACATTTAATTCAGAAATCTAGTCTGTCTAGAGCATCTTACTATCTCAGACAGTAAAGGGTTTAGGAATTACAGCCTTTTTTACATAGTCCCTCCATTTTCAGATTTGAAAGAAATTATTAAATAATCGAGCTTTAAGCCCAGTTGTGGGCTGTTGTCTTCTTTTCTTTTTATTTATGACAAATTAAGGAGATAAAAGATCTGGAGTTGATTTATTGGAGACAATTTATATACATTTTTCTTTTATCGTTAAAAAAAAGGCTTCTTTTTAAACCCCATTAATCCATCACCAAATATTTTTTTAATTCATTGCATTTGAAGTAATGTTGTATTGTTTTATTTATGCTACCTTTGATTTTATTGATTGATTGCTTGATTGATTGTTTGATTGATGGGGGGGGGTAGTGGCGTTCTAAGGAGTAGGTAATATTTAATTACTCATGTGAAATTCAGTTTTGCAGCTCTTAAATAAAGCTTTCAAAGTTTAAAAATTTAAAGGCATGACTCAACTTTCATTTACATGGCTTAAGGTTGTAAAATCATAGGAAAAAAAAGAAGAAAATATTGTGTGCTCATGCTGTTAGCTATAAGATGGATGTTTTAGCAATTTCTCATAGTTCATTGTGTGTTTTCTCATGTCTCCATGACAACTCTCAGATATAGCCACATCAACTAGTGACTCTACCATTATGGTTGGAAGTTCAGAAACAACTACAGACACTCTTGAAACTACAACAAATGCACACACACCACGTAGTGTCTCTATCACAACATCCGTAATTTTAGAAATAACCACAGACAACTCTCTTACAGCTAAACCAGATGCAACCACACCAACTACTGATTCTGCCACAACAGCTGAGAGTTCAGAAACCACTACAGACAACTCTTCTCCAATTACACCAGATGCAACTGTAACAACGAAGGATTCTGTCACAACAGCTGAGAGTTCAGAAACAACTACAGACAACGCTTCCCCAACTACAGACAACGCTTCCCCAACTACAGCAGATGTAATTGAACAAACTAGCAACCTAGTCACAACAAATGAAATTTCAGGAATAACAACAGACAACTCTGTTACAACTACACCGGATGCAATTGCACCAACTAGTCACTCAGTCACAACAGCCGAGAGTTTAGAAACAACTACAGACAATTCTTCTCCAATTACACCAGATGCAACTGTAACAACGAAGGATTCTGTCACAACAGCTAAGAGTTCAGAAACCACTACAGACAATGCTTCCCTAATTACACCAGATGCAACTGTAACAATGACTG
>JAOUQZ010088000.1:0-16660 GCA_028564935.1 Neosilurus hyrtlii
CATTGCTATAAAAGCACCATCACAGGATGAATTTATATCAACAGGAAGCATTTTCATTCCATCACTGTACAGATCACCTGTGATGCTCAAATGCAATCAACTAACAGTGTGGCGAGGTTTCCTGGTTCAACCACGATTCATACACCCTGAGTAACATCATGGTTGGGAATTACAAGCTGGCACTGTGCGCGACGGTGATTTCAACCATTCACCAATGCATTTATTGAGTCACTGATATTCATGTGGATGCCTGTAAGCAGACGGTCATTAATGCCACCGATTGCACTGCACAGCGCGGGGAGGTCACGGCCAGTAGGGCAGGCAGCAGGAATCCCCCGTTTCTGTGACCCAGAGCCGCCGTGGATGGTGGAAGGCTCGCACAGACTCCCCAGAGTCTGTGTCTGTGTGTCCTCCTTCTCACTGTCTGTTTTAAAAAATAAATAAATCGCACTTAAACACGAGCACTTAACACTTAAACACATCAGAGACCCCACATGTGCTCCCACCACCCCTGAAAGAGCAGCGTCACCTCTGACTGCGGCGACTTTCTGCTCAAGCGAGGTGAGGTCCTCCTCTCCTCTCCCCCCGCTGGACTGTGCCAGACTTTGGCGGTGGGCAGCCCGTCCTCCGCTTAAAGGCCACCTTTACGTCTGACCACTTCTTTTATAACTTCCTGTATGTTCGCCTTTCTCACTCCTTCACACACTCTCTCCCACTCAGACCTCCTGCGTTTGTTGTTAATGCCGGAGGACAACGTGCCAAACACTACATTCTTGCGTGCCTCCCTGCCTTCATCATATTCTAAGGGTTTTCTGATCTGCGAAGTTGGGAATATCCGGTGGATATTTAAATATTAAATGGGTTCATTTAAATATGATTTGCATATTTAAATAAGGGCGTGGACAGGGAGGGGTCGGGTACTCCTACATGTGCGCTCAATTCGGATGTTCAAAGGAAATGTGTTTGGATTCATGCGTTCGCACAGATTCATACATCTGAATTTTTTTGTGCGTACGACGTTTTCTGGATTCAAGCGTACGCCATTTTTCAGTAAGAATTCCACGCAAGTCTTTGTTCATGAGGCCCCAGGTCTTTATTCTACCATGCTACCATGTTGTGATTGCATATGTATTCACCCCCATTTGAAAAATCTAAAAGAATTCTGGTATAATCAGTGGCCATCAAAACTCATATTGTTCTTTTTGAGTGCAATTAAAGTGCCACATGAGCTGAATATAAATACCTGTCTTCAAAAGATATTTTTATAAAACATAGTTAAATACACAACTTAATCAAGATCAAGAAGCGGGTGGCACTGCGGCATAGTGATTAGGACGTCTGCCTCACAGCAAGAGACTTGGTTCGAGTCCAGGGCTCTGGCTTTGCTGTGTGAAGTTTGCATGTTCTCCCCATGATTGCACTGCAATGGTCTGGGGAGCTGTTCAGGGTGTACCCCACCTTCACCCAGTGTTGGCCGAGATCCTAGCGACCCTAATAGAATGAATGAAGCATTTGGGCAAATGAGTGAGTCAGTGAGTGAGATCAAGAAGGCACCCAAACAATGTCCAGACAAAATAATCACTAAAGAGGAAAAAATATAAACCAACAACAATGCTGCATGGAGAAAGCTACGCAACAAAGGTCAGAGGTAAAGCTAAGGAGAATGTTCATTAGAGAAGCAAACAAAAGGCCAAGGGTAACTCTGACGATGGTGAAGCTGTAGGACAACCACAGCACAGGGACTCGCTTTTACAAAGAGAGATGAAATCTACAGAGATGAAAGCCATTACTACAGAAAACACACATACACACAAAATCTCATTTGGTGTTTGACAAAGGGCATGTTGGACATTTCAGCAACCATATCAAAAAATGTTGCCTGGATAAATGACACCAATGGTGAGTTTCTTGGCCCTGGCACAAAGCCCTATACACTGCCTGAACATTGCTCCCCAGTGAAGCATGATGGTGATAGCATCACGCAGGGACACGTTTCAACAGTGACTGGAAATCTGGTAAGGGATGTTTAAAAAGTTTGCAAGAAACATAAAACTGGGGTGGATGTTAACCTTCAAACAGAATAGCAATAACAATTCTGGATTTAATTAGTCATGTGCTCATCTTATGATATGTTCTATAGTACATGGATGTGACCAAATTTGTGAAAAGAAACTCTTATTTGATGTCTCTACAAGATGGCTGGGGTTTGAAGGTCAAAAGTAACTGTTTCATTTAAAAGTCCATGTATGGTTCTCCTGTTAGTGTTCCGTAGTAGCAGCACTCAAAATCATGTGACAAAAATTTACACATTTCAAGGTCACCTAACATCAAATTGTCTTATTTGAAAGTATGCCTACGGTTTCCCGTTACTGACCCATATTAATAGCACGTATATCAGCACTTGCTTTATAGTTACAATTGCTCCATCTGCAAAATTTTGGGACCTTGTTGTGACTTTTGACCTAGACATGCCAAAATCCAATCATCTCTGGGACTCAGGTTAGGTTAGTTTCCCCATCAAGTTTGGTGAAAATTTGTGCATAGGTGTGGTCAAGATTTTGTTCACAAAAAAAAAAAACAAGCAGATGGACCAACAAATGACTGTGATTACAAATCCTCTAACAAAACTTTGTGGGCAAGGAGCAAGAAAAGCACTTTTCTTCAGTGGTGCTTAACTGTGTTCACCTGAACAACATTGCGCAACACAACGCAAAGTTTGAGCACTGCCCAATTTTCTTAGCGCATATGGACAATATAAAGCAATGGGTCTTTTTCTGGGTGAGATGTTGAAAATGAGGCATGGCATACTGTTACATAAAATAAGAAATAGAAGTATAAAAGACTTTTTTTTCTCCACCCATCCAATATACCTACCAATCATTCGGTATGGTCATAGGGGAAGCTAAAGCTAAACCCAAGTAACTTCGAGCGAGAGGCAGAGTACACCCTGAACACGTCACTAGTCTAAAGTCAAACTAATACAGATAGAAAAAAAACCTTCACCCAGTGAAGTCATCCAACCAGACAACCTAAAGTGCATGTCTTTCAACTCTGGCAGGAAACCAAAGTACCCTGAGGAAACCCACACAAGCACAGAGAGAACATGCAAATTCTACACAGTCACACCTTTGGCTGAGAGTAGAACCCATAATCACCTTGCTGTGAGAAAGTGGGAGTAAAAAGAAAAAAAACACAGACAGTGTCCCATTTAGAACAACACAGATGTAACATATTCATGAACACCTTATAACAGAAGGTAAGAAGTACAAAATCATGAACAGCTAGAAATGCACTCAGAGTGCAGACCTCTGCCAAGGCTGTAAACTTTTCAATCCAGGCATTTTGGCCTATCTCGCAATGTTAAAAAAAAATATACTGAAACTCTCCTGGATCCAGGTAACGCCCATAATTTAATCAATTCTTTAAGATCCACATTTAGTTGAAATTCTATCGAACCCCGTACATTAATTTTCGGGTTATCATGCTAAAAGGCACACGCGCACGCTCGCACACGCTCCCGCGCAAACACACACACACACACACACACACACACACACACTCCTCTGGGTGGAGATAACAGAGAAGACAAAGAAATTCTAGACAAAGCAATCACTCACTGCCTACAGAGCAATTTTTATCCTTATTATACCTTGGGAATACTAATGTGTAGAACCTAATGACTTTATTAATATCAGATGTAATACCCAAAAAAAGGCATCAGCAATATTTATAGAAAAAAGGAAAAGATTAAATTACTCTCACTTCTGCCAGAAGCACTGATGTTTCTACAAAGCATCTTGTTTATGGCCTGGTAAAGTTACAACACTAAAGAAAAGAGTCTTGAACATTTTTAAAGTGGGGAAATACCTTACAGACACGCAATGGGTGAAAATATTTTCTTGATGCATTTATCAGGGGGTTTATTAATGTGGACAAAAAAAAACAAAAAAACAAAGAATTAACAATTATTGTTGGCTAGACTATTCAGGAGATGGGATGAATAATGGGCGGCACGGTGGCGTAGTTGTTAGCATGTCTGCCTCACAGCAAGAAGATCCTGGGTTCGATTCCTGGGTTGGTGTTTGCATAAAGACATGCACATTAGGTTAACTGGTTGTTCAAAATTGATCCTAGATGTGAGTGTGTATGTGAAAGATTATGTGCGTTGCCCAGCAATGGTCAGGCAATCATATTGATCCGTCATTTGCATAATGTCGCCTGAGATGGACACCAGCCCCACTCGACCCTCGTAGGAGTAAGCAGTTATATTAGTATATACTACACAGGAACATAAAAAAACAGACCAAATCAAGACTGTTATAGTGTATTTTTACATATTTTAACCATAACAGAGGCAGGACAGGTGATCTGGGCTAAGCGCTGTGTAGCAAATAGCAGATTATTACCCACATTCAGAGTCGTAGTGTATACTACATGGAACAACAAGCAGACTACGCTCCATAATGTGTTTTTAAACACCTTCAAAGTTTTAGAATACAATTTTTATGGTTTATTTTTCAATTTTAAAGTGGGACAATGATGACGCTGCCTGCTTCAAGTTTTGATTCAAGCATTATCCACTCTGACTAATGTTTTTTAATTCCTAGGTAGTGGACCAATCAGATCACACTGTTGCTGTGTATAGTATATTCTAAAATGTAATGTAGTTTTGCAAACTGGACTACACTGAGGGTGAAGTTTAAGAAGATTAGATAAACAGGCCCAGTGCTTAAAAAAATCTAAGAAGGAAACAAGATGCACAAGATAAGTATTTACTAATTTTAGGACTGGAAGGAGAGATAAATAAGGCCATTAAATGTGCATGACAGCTAGAAAACGTGAAGCCAACTGAAAGAATACATGGCAGGGAAGGGTGATTCAATAATTCACACTTTCAATGTGTCTCACATTCTGACAATCTTACAAATCAGTTACTATTAGTCGGTTGTGCAGTATTTTTTTTTATCTGTTTTGAAGTGCTGTGGCATTAGAAACCAAATGTTTCTGTGACTAGTGTTGAGAATGTACTTCCCTGTACTGTAGCATGTCTATTTGTTTACACAGACTTTTTGAAGCAGCACCATTTGTTCGAGATGATCAAATTATGCAGTGAATTTCAGCACAGTGGTCTAAAAGGAATACATTATACAACACAACACATCAGCTCCTGTTGCACATGCAATGATCAAATTCACATCAAATCCTTATTTCCCGCATCAAAAACACAATGATGTTTTTATATTTATATCAAGCAGTGTCAAGCAGTGGTCTCTTCCTTCCACCAGGGAAGCATGTTGTCTGTATTTAAACTGAGTACAGTTCACCAAGTCAGTAAAGATGTTCCAGTGGTCTACTGATAAACACAATGAAAATCAGGCTGACTTCTTTTTATCTCAGTAAGAAAAGGATTTCAGTTCTTCCAAGGTGGTAGTCAAGTGTTCGGAAAGTGTAGCAGTCGTGGGAGAGTAAGAGGCCTAGTTAGCTTTAGCTTTCTATTCACTGTCAGCTTTTTTTTGTGTGTGGATATCAAATAACTTTTGTTCTGAATCATTCTGTCTCTTTATATTACCTTTTTTTTTAGGGAAACATAACAGTATGACTACCTTTGCAACCTAATAGCTCGCTTCATGGCTGCATAATACACTTTTGTTCCCCCCATAACTGTGATAAAAATGATATCAAAAACCTGCGACACCCAAGATATGTTCCACAACTGTATTATGCCGATAAAAAAAGACTCTTGGGGAAATCTGAAAATAGTTATTTAAATGAATTGTACCAAAGGTAGTTCTCCACCCCCCCAATACACGGTCATGTGATGAGGATTTATGAGTGTAGTTCAGTCTCAAGCACCCCACAAGAGTATCCCACAATAGGCATATGTCCAAACAGCCTGATTCAACATGTCTGATATCCCCTGCTGTGTTCAGCTGGTGAATTACTATGCATACTCATAAAACAGCAGCACAAAGAGCATAATAAAATCGATCAGCTCTTTTTATATGCTAAACAATTTCCATAAAAATTGGAATTCCTTCAAAATGGAATAAAAAAAAAATCTATGATTTGTTAATTTACATGAATGTAAAACTTCCCAAAGCAAAAAAATTAACAAAAGATTTTCAATATTTTTACTGACCAACCTAATTGTATTTTGTATATTTAACTCAACAAACCCAACAAAATGATAGGACAGAGATGTGTTTACTATTGTGTTACATCTCCTTCACTTTAAAATGAGAATTAAACCCAAGCTTCCTTTTTCAATCCCCCCCCCCATTTTGGTCGTATCCAATTCCCACCCGTCAAGTGTTGCCTTCCCTATCACATACGACCACATACGTTCTCTTATATGCACACATTTTAATGTGATGCCGCCGCCTGAATCTTTAAAAACTGCTGCGCATGCACATTTGGAGGCGACCTAACACACTCGGAGGAAATGAGCTCACTAACACCCATAATTGGCTGGTGATCGCTGTGAGTTACAGGGAAGTGAGTGTATGTCATCCCTTCCTTCCGTGAGAGCTGAGCCAATTAGCTGCCATGGACTCGCGGTTGCGAATGGCTGTGGCATAAAACCAAACTTAATAAAAGCTTGCCTGTAAAGTTTGTCTGTTTCTATTAAATCGTGCTGAACTTTTTTTTTTTTTATTTAAGAAAATAAAACCAAACAATAACTCCACACAAAGGGGGCTGACACTGTAATGTGAAGTAGCAAAGTCACACAGAACTTATTTGCGTATGAATACATGGTGCAGTATTCGTTCTCTTATATGCACACGTTTTAATGTAAGTAAACAGAATCCCGTATGAATTGTAGAAGTGCTTAGTTTTACTTTATTCAGAAGTTCACTAGTTTATATCTGATTTCGTAGTTTAATATCTGCATACTGTTATTTTTCCCATTAACTTGCTTTATATGAACTGGAAGACTCATGTCCTACTCTCGTGATTCCGAGCACCCACAAAAGTTAAACAGCAGCCTTTTTGAACTGGCTAATGCAAGCTATCAAATGGATTTGAGCAGATTGCCACTTTGAAAATGTAAGCAAAAACCACCTGATAATGAAAATATACATATGTTCATGTGTAACAAGAGAGTTTGGAATGCTTGCCTTTCAAACTGAGAATACTCAACTGTAACAAGTTTGCAGCTGGAATTTTTTTTAAAAAACATTTTTAAAGATTTTTAAAGGTAATGTTGAGACAGATATGGACTTGCAGCAGGCCACACTATGAAGCCATGCTAGAGTACCTCAAGCAGATTGAGGCCTGGCATTGTCCTGCTGAAATCAATTATGGATTATAAAAGCATAGATTTTCTTTAAAAAAAAATTGATACTAACTAGATGTTTTTTTTCTATAAATATTGTTGATTCCCTCTGATATTAATAAACTCATTAGGCCCCACACATTAGTACCTCCAAAGCTTGGAACCTTATGTCAGAACAACTCAATGATGTCAATGACGAGAGACAACAAAACATTTTTTAAGCCATTAGGATTGTACAATGAATGACAAGTATGATGTTTACCAATTTCGAAGATAATTTTATAAGCTTGTGAGCATAAAGAGACTTGAATATTTCTCCAGCATAAAGATTTTGTGCTTCTGTGAGTTGTGTATGTACCTGACCATTGCAGATTAGATCACCATTTAGGATCAATTACCCACTGACATGACATCATTCATATAGAGTTACATCACTAGAGTGTTATTTCAGATAATAACCAAGTAGGATTGCTAGGCTAAATGGGTTTTATTTTGCAGCCAGGCAACAAGCACAAGCACACAGTGGGGTCTATAACTGTCTTTATATGAATCTACAATACAGTTATCAAAAATATCATGATCACAAGTTAAAGCTTGTACATACTCCATTAAATGGCTGTAAACTCCGTACTTTGGCAGATGATGCGCTCAACACAGCGAGGCCGAGATCACAGGACACCAAGTGAGACACAAGAAGTGTGGAAGGCAATGAATAGAAGACAAAGCTTGTATACGTGTCCCGGTCTTTAACTGGTCAGAAAAGAGGTAGGCTGGTGTCAGATCACTTACAGGATATAAAAAGTAGGACCAGGCTCCGCGCTGGAAGGAATTGTGATTTAAACCAGACTTTTTAAAAACAGATAAATATGAAGTATTTACCTTATGAACGTTAAATATTTACAGAGGTGTTAAAAAAGCACACCAGACATTGATTTGTTATGGTCCTTTAATCCTCGGAGCTGACTCACTAAAAGCCTATTTCACAAACCCTGAACAGAGTGAAATATGTTTGGATTTTAAAGCGTGTTTAGTTGCATTCACATATAAAATATGCATTGTTTATCAGTTGTGGAGAAAACAGGTCAGGTCTGTAGGTGAAATTATACGATAAGCGATACGACTATTGTATGTTTCTTTTATGATATTCCTGCAATACTTGGTTGACCTACAACCGCCGTACATCTCAACCTAACGCTGTCCTAAAAATGTATGATGCACGTGGATATATAAGGAAGTCCTGTGGGTTTAACCTAGGTCAATCATAGGATGATTCTAAGAAAACTGTACGATCCTGAGTGCATCAGATGATTTAACAAGCTTCTGAAATTTGTATGGCAATCGTAACACGACTGTCGGACGTCATAGGGCATCACACAACACACCTAGTCAATGGACCTGACATCAAGAATTACAGGAAGGAAGAAAAAAAATTTTTTCAAAAAATAAATATAAAATATCAACTGTACTCCGTGAGGCTACAACGACAATTTCCACTGCATGAAGATGACACACCCACATCTGATCTAGGAATTTGTCCAATTTCTTCAACTTGTACACCTGTTATGTGATGGAGCTTTACGAAAAAATCTATTTTCTAGATTTCTATTTTTAAATAATTTTTTTTTCTGACAAATTTATGCACAATTTTAAATCAACATCCATGCAGTTGTTCGGCTGGTTTAGAGAAAAGATGTACTTTAGACCAGCACCAAAGTGTTTTTTTTCTTTTTTTTTTCTTCAGAAGAAGAAAGAGTTAGCAGCCTCCTGTGAAACATCCCAAGAGCATAGAATGTATGATGAAATAAATCTGCAATGGAATTTTTTAAGGAAAACATGTGTTTACGTAGTAGACAGAAAAGCTCTATGACTTTCAGCACCTAGTAATATAGAGGAAAGTGCTATGACCAAAAGTTTTTCTAAGCATACCCAGTGGTTGAAACATCTGTATAATCCAACCTGGACAGGCATGAACATGCAACACCGACGGAAAGCTCTTTAGGTCCAATGACTAATTGAGGTTGCCCAGTGGGGCCACTGTGCTGGTGCAGGTGGCGGATCTTATCACCTCAGCCGTACTCAGCTCTCACTGAAGCTCTCCTTACATTTCAGTGGTTAATTATGGACTCCTTGTTGTGGAGAAACAGATCGCTCGGGGACGATTCTTCCATTCATGCATGCATTACACTGGTGATAAATAAGACCTCGGCTGCCATGTTTGTGTTTTGTGAGCATAGAAAAATAAGGACAGCTGTTGCGTCTAATAAAATATAATTTGTCTGATGGTGTAACTTATACCTGAGACACTCAGGCATCTACTCCTCTTCTTTTTTTTTAAAGGGAAACTGATCTGAGTGACTTCTAAAAATAGCAGCTTATCATGAAAATAAAAAAAACCCTCTGCAGTAAATCCCACATACCTGAGCAAGTGCTAATGAAGCCAGCATGAGCATGTTTCCTTCCTGTGGTTCATGTTTGTGAGACAGAGAGCAACGTTATCACTACATTGTGTCTTGGATTTCGTCACATTAAACCATGCACATGCCAATATACTACACAAGAGGCGTTATACCATCTGTGGCAGCCTCTCAAATCCCAAAGTAATCAGCCTGTAGATGCACACTTCACTTTTCCTTTCTTAACAAATTCAAATTCAAATTCAAATTTATTCGTCACATACAAATTATACACAGTACAATATGTAGTGAAATGCTTAGTACGACTGTCCAGAATGTAAAAAATAAACAAGGAGATCAGGTAACCAGGAGAAAAACAAAAGAGCAAAGGTCAGATAAATATGAAATCTATATAAAGGCAAAAGGATAGAAATAGGAAAATATTAGAATAAAAATAAAATAAAATAAAAATATAATAAAATATACATCTGAGGAAAAAAAATATCGGATACAATATATATGTACACATGTATGTACATGTGTGTGTGTGTGTGTATATATATATATATATATATATTAATATATAGAATGCAAATGTAATATAGAATGTGATTATTTTACTGCAGTGCGACTTTACTAGTAAAGTTAAAGTCAGTAGAGTGACTATGTGCAAAAATTGGCAAAGTGTCTCTGTGCAACAATCAGTTGAGCTGGAAGTTTTTTGTTTGTGTGTGTGGGGAGAGTCTACAGTGTCCAGGTACCATTGTTCTGGTTCAGAATGACCTGCGGGAAACTGTAAACCTCCTAGTGTGACATGGTATACATGATGTACACCATAAGAACAAAAAGGACTTCCAGAACATTGATCATCCGGCATAGAAGCTGTTGGTCAAAATGGAAACATTAACGTTTCCCATGACATGCTCCTGATTCAGATAAATATACACGCCCTACACTTTGCAAGTTTTTAATGAATATATGAAACAAATGTTTATTTTTTTCAATAAAGTACGGAAATTTCCTACAATAGATTAAACCCTTTCCTACGGAGCCCCTTAAGGGACATGTTAAAAAAAATAATAATAGAAAAGTAATGGTGCACATGGGACAATATCCTGTGTACATGAGAATGTTTCCGCCGTGCATGAGAAAGCATCTGGTGCGCACCACACTTTTTTTTTGTCCCTTTAGGGGCTCTGTACTTCACAGATTTATTTCTAAAAAGAGTTAGTGGCTAAAACAACTAAATCAACCAACACAATCAAACTAACAACGATAAATATAATTTAACAAGAAATGCATTGGTCACAGAACACTAGGTGAATCCCCTGCGTGGTCATTCACACACTTAGCATTTTATTTTTAACACACAAGTTTAATTTTACATATCTGACTTTTTACATGGCCACATGCATAATTCATATGGCCCCTGTGACCTTGAAATTAGGTCAAGGTGACCCAGTTTCAATACGCTTGAAGATCTTGACAATAAGTATACCAGGTATGAATTAAAACCGATCCAACAAAAACTGCAGCAGGCATTTTTGATGAATTGACCTATATGACCTTTAGAAACAGGGCAAGGTGACCCAGTTTCGATATGCTGGCAGGGTGTGCCTTAGGGACCATTCAACATAAATATAAAGTAAATCGATAGAGAACAGACACTGCTAGAGCATTAACAAGAAGCGGCGGTAGCGATGGCGGCCTGTGAGAACATAGTATGCCCTACGCTTTGTGGGGGATACACTTAGATGATTTGATATAATATATGATCTGATGATTTGACATGTCAGAAACATTGCATTGTAAAAATGTCTCCTCCTTGAGGAGCGGGAGATCGACGGGCGGATCGGTGCAGCCTCTGCTGTAAAGTGGAGCTTGTACCGGTCCGTCGTTGTGAAGAGCGAGCTGAGCCGGATGGCTAAGCTCACGAATTACATGTGGATTTACGTCCCTACCTTCACCTATGGTCACGAGCTTTGGGTAGTGACCGAAAGAACTAGATCGCGAATACAAGCGGCTAATGTGAGCTTCCTTCGCAGGGTGGCAGGTCTCTCCTTAGAGACAAGGTGAGAAGGTAATCGGGAGGAGTTCGGAGTAGAACCGCTGCTCCTCCGTGTTGAAAGGAGCCAGTTGAGGTGGCTCGTGCATCTGATTAGAATGCCTCCTGAACACCTCCCTGGTGTGGTGTTTCGGGCATGTCCGACTGGGAAGAGACCCCGGGGTTGACCCAGAACACGGTGGAGGGACTACGTCTCTTGGCTGGTCTGGGAACACCGTGGAGTCCCCCCGGAAGAGCTGGAGGGAGTGGCTGGGGAGAGGAACGTCTGGACCTCATTGCTTAGGCTGCTGCCCCCGTGACCCAACACTGGATCAAGCGGAAAAAGTAGAAGTAAAAAAAAAAAAAAAAACAACACTATAATTAAAAATATATACATAATAATTCCTACCATATATGCATCAAAACTTGCATTTATTGAGCAAATGCATAACTAATTATCTTTAAAATGTCCTGAAAAAAAAACAGAATCACCAGCCTACAATTCAAAATGTTCAGAGATTTTTTAAAGCTTTCATTTTGAGAGCTTTTACAGAAATATTTGCTGTTAAGGAGTTTACTTTGGAAACTTTAGGTGCATTTTTCTCCATTTTTAAAATGTTTTCCTAACCCTTGTAATCCCTTTGTCCTTTTCTTGGTCCAGTTTTGTCCGATCAAAAAAGGACATGCATGGGCACCAAAGTGGCGCATTGACAAGGTCTGTGCCTATCCACCTGGAAATCGTTTGAATCCAAGTTGAATCCAAGTTCGCAGCTGGAGTGCATGGGACCTAATTGGCTGAGCTCTCACAGGATGAAGGGATGGCCTACACTCACTTCCCTGTCACACTGATACCCAAACATGCACATTGATACCCAAACTATGAGCTCGAGGGGCGGATAGCAATTTTCCTCAGTGTGTGTTACGCTGTCCCTGAATGCGCATGTGCAGCAGTTCGTAAAGATGTGGGTAGCAGTAGCACAAGTGTGTGTGTGTGTGTGTGTGTATGTGTGTGTGTGTGTGTGTGTGTGTGTGTGTGTGTGTGTGTTGGTGTGACTGGTCTGGAGCTGGAATGTAACAAAAGTCTTCATTTTTAACAGCACAAGCCATGTAGCAAAGGAAGAACGTAGTTGCAACACTTAAAGCTTACGTTTGTTGTTCCATGTTTTTTTTTTTTTTTTTAGTTTAACCCAATTTACTTTTCTGCTACATTGATTTAAGCGACATGTCATCACATCTGCATCAGGAAAAAAAACCTGGCAAACTTACTGAACTTGAACTCAAATTAAGTTAGAGTGCACACTGTCACACACCCGAGTCCTCCGGCTGACATCGACAAGACACATGACGGACCCTGCAGTGAAAAGACTGCACAACTTTTCCTGTCAATGTGTTGGAGCAGCAGTAATGAGGAAATAAATATGAAGAAAGAAGGGAAGTGGGGGATGGGAAAGGAAAACAGGAGACGAACAAGTATGTACAGATAAATCTAGTGCCATCTAGCGTTGTGTCTGGCTTTGCACATCCATAGTTGTGATTCAGGAATAGGACTGAGCAAAAGCGTGCATTACATCAGAAAAATCATGAGTTTTTTTGTGCGTGTGTGTGTGTGTGTGTGTGTGTGTGTGTGTTGTATAAAATTTACGCTCGCGCAAACACCCCACACAAATCCACAGACATACATATCAGAAGAACTTCCTCTGTTAACCTCAGAGTTGCTGTCGCTTGTGTTAAAGCAGCACAAGTGTAAAATACACTACAAACACTCTTCACAATCACTCGATGAGCAATACGTTGAATAGGGGCTCAGAAGGTAGGCGGGGAATCCATTTTGAAAAAGTGACACATTCATTTGGGCTTTTAACATGCCCCAGTTTCAGGGATGTGACACCCTGGTCAGACTAGTCTGCACTTCGGCTATTCTTTTTTGTTGTGAAGTAAGAAAGAGGTCAGGGCAACTGAAGTTTTTGTATTTAACAGAATAAGAACACTGTAGCACACACGAGAGTGGTGTGTGTGTGTGTGTGTGTGTGTGTGTAAAATACCTGTACACTGGCTGCATCTCTCGGACGATTCCTATCACTGCTTCAGGACGGAAATGCTTGAATTGTTGGAACAGGTCTCGAATATTACTCCTGTACTTGAGATCCAGGTCCAACTGCACGATTCGCTTCATTTCTGAGAGAACAGCAAAACAAGCAGCAGTGAACCGCATGAATAAAAAGTATATGAAGAAAAGCTTCAAAAGAACCCAAACCGTAAAATCTGCTGTTAGGTGCTTTTGATGAGCTTACCACAATAACACATAACCACGTTATTGATTTTCTTTCTCTAAACTGATCAGCAATAACATTTATACCACCTGACTGGTCAGCAGGGTTAGCAGTGCCATACGCTAGAAGCTACGATGCACTGTGTGCTTTCAGCATTAACAGGTTTAGCAGTATGTGCTACAGGAGTTTTTCCTGCCTCCAACACATCCACTTCAAGAACTGACCGTTCAATTTTTGCCTAATATGCGTCCCACTGCTTAACAGGAGCCACTGTAACATGATAATTAACAATCATGCACCAGAGTCGAGGTGGACGCTCCTGAATATTTCCAGAGGCGGGACATTGAGGCAAATATACATTTTTGTGACATCCACCGAGCCTGAGGTACATGATGGTTTTAGTATCATGCTCATATAGTATCATACTAAAACCATTATGTACCTCAGGCTCGGTGGATGTCACACAAATGGTTATGTGCCTCGATGTCCCGCATTTTAACCCAAACACTCGTCAGGTGAGCTCTGTGCTTTCAGCTGAGTTAATAGTACTATGAAGCGTTTTAGCAAACTCGTTTTTTCAGATAGTACAAACTACACGGACACATGTGAAAACCCACTTCTGTAATGGTAATTCAAAATATTTGTATAAACTACACAAGAAATACAACAACAACAACAACAATCAAAGGACTAAATCAAGATGTTCATAGTTTATATATACACACTTTAACCATGACAGAGGCTGTTCAGGTGAGCTGTGAAGGGACGAGCGAACAGAGCGGAGTTCTGTATGGGCTGTGGAGTTAATGGGTGGGATTTTAGCATTCTCATTCAGAGATTAGCCTACATACTACACGAACACAGAACAAATCTGCTTCTGTAAAGGTGGATTTATGCACCAATTCTAAATTTTTGTATATACTACAAGGAAATACAAGAAAAAAGCTAAAACAACATTTTTGTTTTTTAAACCCATTTTACAGTGTGACAATGATACCTGCTTGAGTGCCCTTAACAAACTGTAAGTGCCTGTAATTTTAATTCACGCAATATCAACTCTGAATAATGATTTATAATCCCAATTTCGCAGACCAATCAGATTGCAGCATTCTCATGTAGTGTATACTAACTGATGTTATTCACTTCACATGTCAGTGGTCATAATGGCTTTAATGTAATGGCGGATTGGTGTATATCTCTCATTTTCTGTCTTTCTCTCTCTCAAATCTGGCCCACACTCTTGTTTCATTTGGCCAGTGTGAACTTGGAAAAAATAACAGTGAAAAAGCCACTGGTAGGTCGACTCTACTGGTCAATATTTTCCTGAATTCACAGCAGTGGCTGCCAGTATACAGCATGAACACATCTCATACTGTTCAACTGAAACCAGTCACATTTTTTCTGCTTTCAAAAATATTTGAAGTGTAAGTACCGCAAACCACTCGACTTGACTTGCTGGTTGTTTGATTGATAATTGATGTAAATCACATTCATATCTGAAAATGATTCAGAAGCATGTTACGTGTGCTCATGGCAGTGGTATAACCAGAAAACGTGGGTGGGATCAGGAAATAAAATTCATGTTGTTTTCCTGATCTGTAAAAAACTACTGATAAGTGTAATGCACTGGTGCAGTAGGAGCTGAAATGACATTGATATTTTATTTTATTCATAATTCTCTCACCTCCTTATCAAAGTTATTGATTACAGTTGCGATGCATTTCAACCCATCTAACAGTTTGTGTTTACAGCTAAACATTTACCAAAACCAGCTTTATTGGACAGGTGTGGTAACTGACAACAAATTGATAAAAAATTTGGTAACAAATTGCCCCACACAATGGGCAAAACTCCTCAGCCCATGCGCCACTTTAAAAATAATATGATGGCAATTTTGGCCTGGTGTATGGAATGCAAATTCAAGATGGAAGCTGCTGTGGCCATACTGGACCACTATGAAGAAGGATATGCTTGTATCAGTATATCACCAAACATTCAGGAGATCAGTGGTGATGATTTTGAGCAAAATTAGTGCAAAATTGTATGCAAATTCAAGATGGCAGCTGCGCAACCAAATTGAATATTGGATCGTGATGAAAATAGACAGGCTTGTGGAGTTACACAGTCCCTACATCCACACAAAAAGGGGGATGATCAGTAATCACGTTTTTGAGTTAGTGTGCAGAATGTAACTGTGGACAGACGGATACGGATGGATGGACATTGTGGAGAGGCTGGCTAACTGCTTAGCTGATCATAGTACAAGAGTAGTACTAGTATTAATATTACATTTACTTTTTTTACATTTGGCAGACGCTCTTATCCAGAGCGACTTACAATTATCATTTTTATACAGCTGAGCAATTGAAGGTTAAGGGTCTTGCTCAAGGGCCCAACAGTGGTGACAGTGGGGATTGAACCGCTGACTTTCGGATCAGTAACCCATCACCTTAACTGATTATGCCACCACTGCCCCTTTATAAAAAAAAAAATTGAAAAAAAAAAAAAACAACAACATGTAAAAATGTAATAACTGGCTTTGACGAAACCTGGCAGGATGTTAGTGGCTAAAGTTAAAAATATGTACAGGATTTATAATATGGCTGCATACAGAAAATTGTGCACACTTTAAATAATGTAAAAACAAAACCTGTACTGAATTTATGCATTTACCGCA